>BGPR01007420.1:49645-62407 GCA_013235015.1 Araneus ventricosus | reverse complement strand
AGAGTTGTCGAATCTGGACCGTCGCCTAGATTGGACCGGTATAGTAACTTCGATTCTATCGAATATTTTGCCGTAGAATACACAACATATTATAAAACAATATAAATGCGGTTTTTTAAACCACTTTTGATGGAAACCTCCATTTGGTTGTAGTTAGAGAATCATTGTTTAAATTTAGATATCATAAATATAATATTTTAATAAAAGACTTAAATCCCTGCGATGTTTTAAAGTAAGTAGCAAAACATGTTATTGCATCCCTGGAGACGGAATTTTTGGCTACAATGATTTTAATAGAATAGTTTAAAGTAATGAAAGGGTTTTTTTGTTTTGGTTTTTTCTAAAAGTTCCTCGGATACGACCACAAACAGTTACCTAAATTGGTCTTTTTAAATCAATGGGGCTATTACCTTGAAATGGAGAAATAGCCCAGAAAGCAATTAAAAGTTACTATTAATCCTCATAAATTGGAAGTATGAAAAAAGGACATTACAGTCATCAAATGGTGGTTGAAAAAGAACAAAAACTAAGGCTACTTGGTTTTGTATCATATGTGGCGGGAACAAAGGGAAATTATATATATGGTAAAATCACAATATTGGGTTTATACATTGTGGACTGGAGTGAATCTGAGAATTAAAAAAAAATTGCTTTAATTGAACTAAAAGAAACTGATGACCCAATTTGGGAAAGGAGTTACCTTAATCAAACCGATGATATAATTTTTTAGCTATTGTTTCTACTTTTAAGTGAAATTCTTAAAAATTTAATCACATTGTTTTGAAAATAAATAATTCACAAAAAAATCCTACTTCGTTTTATTTATTAGAATTATTTATCTATCAGTGTACATTCAGTTCACTTTCTATATCAGTGTACAGTATACTTCTTTATTCAGTCCAAATTCTACAACCTTTTCCTGCCACGAAGCTAAACATAAAACGTGCCGACGCGTACCAGGAAGTCGAGGGTTAAAACTGTTGCTGATTGACTCTTATCTACCCTGTAAAAATCGAGAGAAAATACTTTGGGTTCGCTCCACGTTCCAAATACCTACCTCGAATGGGATCTTCAAAGTCAAGAACGTCCGTCAGTACCTTATACCCGAATCATATAAATGTAATGCATTACATGCTTTAAATTTAAATTTCTAACTCTTGTTTCGAAACATTTATTCTTCTAGCTTTTACATTGAATATGCATTATCTGAAAAAGAGGGCACTGGTTCAAACAGAAAGATAATGGTTTATCATTTTGTGTAACCTGCAATGCTTCTTTATGGATTTAGATAAGAGAAAAAACTGCAAGTTATCTTGATATCAGTTTCTTACTGATAACAATAAAACTTTTCGAAGAAATTTCCATATCCTGGATTTAAGGCAATGCGATGTTTCTAAGTCTTATCATACACGAGGCTGGGTTATCTAATTCTGAAAACTGGGGCAACATCTGTAAATTTTTATTTTATTTAGACTCATAATTTTGTATCTTTGTAGTATTTTATGCTTAACTGAAGACTGGGTTTTTTGTCAATTCTTAACGCGTATCGCATAAAAATAAAGTCGATAAAGTAATGTAGTATATCTTCAAGTTGTAGGTTGTTGTGTAAACATGCTGTAATATTATTTAAGATTTGTAAACTTGGGGATTTTAATACTAGCAAGAAACAGATAATGCAAAAGTTGCGATAAAATACAGTTTATTTACAGAAGAGATAACTCATAAAAGTTGCAACATATCATAGAACTAAATTACCACTTTACAAACAAACACAACTGAATCCGTTTGCATGGCATCAAAGTCACGTGACAGATGGTAATGCTGGTGGTGGACAAAATGATTTGTGCGATAGGAGCATACCAGGGTCACCGAAATATTTTTTTTTTTTTTTTTTTGAAATCCTGCGATTAATAATTTTTCAGTTCCTTATGTTTTTAGTTTGAATTCCTTATGTTTTTATTTTTATTTTTATTATCTGTAAGTAATCTTGCTTGCTACTTTGGAAAGATTTTCTAAATTTTGGTATGTGATAAATATATCTTTAGTGAAATCGTTGCGTTTGGGATTAAATTGGGTCATTTTTATTTCTAAACATTCTTAAAAGATGCCATCGCAAATAAAAATTTCTTAAAAGATGCCATGATAAATATTTTTTTTTGATAATACACCCTTTATGTGCCTTTATAAAACATATAAGAAGTTTTTTTCTAATCAATTTTCTAGTATTTAAATTAAATCTTTAAAATAAAAAAAATTTAAGCAGATTACAAGGCTGAATACCACATACACGTTTTTTTCGTCGTTAAACGAATCTCATCGTATATTTTATAGGCTAATAAATTAATAATAAATGCAATAATAAAATGGAAATTTTAATAATATATAGTGACAGAGATTAAAAATTTGCGAAATAATATTCTTTTAAAACATAATAACATAAACATATAATGAAATGTACAAGTTTGAATGTTATGAAAAATAAAAGTAATGGTTAACATTTGAAATGCATTGATTTAAAATTCAGAATATCCATGACAACAAACTTGGGTTTAAAACTTCTAGCCATTAGAAGCAATTAGGCTCAGATCAAATTCTAAACAGCATGAAGTTTAGTAGGGCATAATGGACTTTTTTGTATTAGTTGAGCATGGCATGAGAAATAAAATTTAATTACGGATAATTAATTCTTTTGAGACCATCATCCTCTGTACAAAACGTCTTTTTTTAAAAGTGAAAATAATTCAAAGTGTGTAATATTGTTTCGGGATACCCTGTATTTTAAAGGACCCCCCATAATACATGCTCGAGTCAACACAGACTGAAAAAAATTAGTTTACACTTTTATTTTATTTTTTGAGTAACGTTCAAACAAACCAAATCACATTAAATGCCACTACCCGTCATGGACGATAAAAATTCAAATTTTATTTAACTCGAGCGTGAAGAAAACGTCTTCGCCCACTGAATCCTCTCCACTTAAATTCCCATCCACGTTCTGGGCATCCACTTGGACAAAAATCGTCTGCTGAACTTTTTTTCGCGGTGGATAAAAATTCGATCTCCACACCTTTTCAAACAACTAAACTCGCGTGACCAAACGATATCGTAAAAAAAGAAATAAAAAGAAGTGTCGGAGAAAAAGCCAAAGCTGAGAACTATTCAATTATGCATGCGAGCGAACGCCTCACCGCAAACATGCATGACATGGCGCGGCCTAAAAATTTGAATCTTTTACCAAAGTTCTTTCATGGAATAAAATAAATAAAAAAAGCAAATGTTTAAAAGTGTTCGCCAAACATTGACCTCGTATGCCGCACGCGATTTCCTTTTTGTGATGGAAGTATTTAACCTTCAGTGTGAATTTGAATAACCATACAAAGGCATTAAATGCTCCTGTTTGTGAAGTATAACAGGGATTTGTTATAAATCTGCTATTTCGTGATGAAATTCCACAGGAAGCTGGATTAAAGAGTTAAATATGGTTATATTTGGCGTTTAGTTAACAAAACAGTAGTTAGTTCAGAATGAATTTTGAAACGGAGAGAAAACTAGGTGGTCGGAATGTTCGTTTACAAACTTTAAGGGTATGCCAGGCATAGTGGTCGAATGGTTAGGTTATGAACGTGAGGAGAATAATTTTATTTGGGGTTTTAATTGGGTTTGTGTGGTGACTATTAGGGTGTATCGAAAATTCAAAGTGTGGGTAGAATAATCGGCTTAAGGTGCAAAAGTTGTCTTTTAAGTGTACCTAGCATACATGCAAAATTTTTAAACTTTGTTTAATTTTTTCCGGTGCCCCAAGACACTTAAATATTTGCAGGAAAACGATTTTTATGAAAATTTTGAATTAAAAATAAAAAATACTTCAAAGAAACAATTTTAAAGTGAAAAACGTATAGGAGAGAATAAAAAATTATTTATTTTTTATTATTAAATGAATAAAATTATTTTTGTTTATGTAATATTTTTCAAGGACCACAAATATCTTTTTTCTTTTTTTATATTTTATAATATAACACAATTTCACTGTTCGCGCCAACTACTAGTTTGGCTCCTTTCATAACTTATAGCAACCCTTTGACGCCGCCATCCTCCATATTGCATCTCTGTCAGAGTCAGTAGAAGTTGTTTGTTTTTCATGTATGCATGTGGTATGAGCATCGCAGCTCGCCCATGTATTATCACATAATGTTTCCTATCTACTCTATCACATGAATAACGCATGGATAATGTGTAGCATCGGTTTCTACGTATTCAACGAGAACGCATTTAGTTCATGTGTGACATCGCAGTCACCATGTTCAATTGTAGCTCTTGCATGAGCATACTCAACTTGCCAATAGGCAGCATCTACCGAAATCAAATCTCTATATATTGGAACATCCTATATATATTGTAAATAAACTATATATTTAAATAATCAATACAGTCCTCTCAATTCGACGAATTCACTTTATTTCGAAGACAAGGCTAAACTACGCCAAAATCTCGACTTTTTCTAAATAAAAACACATCGCTACAGGGGAAACTTTGGCAAAAGTGTTCTTTTATTCCTCCCTACCTTGTTTGAATGAGTCAAAATTGTAAAGTTGTCAATTTTAAACTATTTTTGGGGCTCTGAGGCCAAAAGAAGATATGAATGAATTTGAAGAATAATATGAAAAAACGTAAACTAATATGCGCAAAACTTTCTTGCCCGGCCCTAAAGGGAATTTTGAAAATATTTTTTTCCCTATATTTCCAAAAAATGTCATTTTTAACTATTTTCGGGGCACTTGGGGCATTGGAAGATATGAATAGATTTCAATAAAAAATATATCTAAACTAATATACCTAAGACACAACTTTCCCATCCCGCGCCAAAAGTAATTTCCCACAAATTTTTTTTTTCTTTACTTTTCGATCCACCCTATTGACTTGGTGACTGTGGTGAGTAAGAAATACTCAAGGATCTTATAAAAACATCATGAAATGCGTTTGCATATCTAATAAAAATTAATATTTTAGGAAATATTATAAATATATTATGAATACATATGCAGAGTGATTTAAAATCATGGGACAAACTTTAAGAGTAGCCAGGCGTACAGCAACAAGCCATTTTTGCAAATTAAAAAGGGGCTGGAAATGCAAAGGGGGGCCGCTACAGAGGCCTCTATGTCAGTGAATTAAGCAAAAGAGAAGGATTCACCTGATAAAATGCACTACACAAATTTAATGGCATACGAATTTGCAATAGCGCAACTAATGACTAGAAAGTCAAGTTAAATAAATTTAATAAAATTTTTAAACACGCTTTTATTAGTGTATTATAAGTAGAAATATTTTTTTTTTGAAATTATTTTCTACTTTTTAGTATTTAATTCATAAATCATTGTTATAAATATTTTGGAATCTTGAAATCAATTTTTTCCAAATGCATTACCAGATGGCGCCACCCGCATGCAATAACTATTAATTTATTTACAGATAATTAAGTACTGAAAACATTACAATAATGTATTATCGTCAAGAATTGTAGCAAAGAGAACACGAATGAAAAATAAATTGCAAAATTACATGTGTACAAACATGAAACAAATCAAGATAAATAAAAGTGTGTAATAAAAGCATGTGAAACGGCTCATTTAAAGCAAATACTTATAATTAAAGATTCATTTTGAAAGCATCCTCTATTATTAGAATAATAAAGACACAGAAAAAAGACAGCAAGATACAATATTTCCCTTTTTATGCGTCACGATATTGCTTCAACTTGTTTGCTATGCCATCAAAACAGAACGCCATTATCCGAATCGGGCAATTAACGCTCACTTAAGATTTTTAGAACAAAAACGGTGTCATTCGAATTCTGAATGGCATTTCTAACAAACGATGCTCACTAACTGTCTGCTTCCGCTGCTTAAATTAGCCCCCATAAGCAAAGACAAACACACAACGAGCCCTGAGCGTTCTCGTTCTTTTCATTTTAATACTGCAATAACCTTGAAGATGGTATCTTTGCATGCGGCAAATAATGGCGGGAAATAACGGCGCGGCCGTAAGATCTTGTCGACGTTGGAAGATATTAGCACTTTTAAATGGGTGTGGGGTGTCTTAGAATGGCTATAAAACACCCCTCACTCGTTTGGGAAAAGACGTCCTCCAATAGAGGATTTTATGGGGATTCGCGTTACGGTGGGGATATGTCCTCTAATTTTACAGGATACTTGATACGTAGTAGATTACCATGAATGGCTGGATTTTCGTTAGGGTAAACTGAGATGATGGTGCCATTTTTGAAATGCTTTTAAAATAATGTTGCTTCTCAAATAGATCTTGTATTTGGTTGAAGGATTATAGGGTATAATTTACATTTAGGGATGGTGTGTTTAAATTTGATGGAGCGATGCTTTTAAAGGTTATGTCGAGGTTCATAATGGTTCATATTTTGTGAAGCTATTTAAAACAAGATAAATGTTATTTTGTTTAGAAATAACGTTTTTTTGAGATAATAAGGCTTGGTACTAAAGGACGCATTAATGTTTATTTTCGAAGGATTTATTATTATTCTTCGTTTAAAAATCCCAAGACTAGCACTTTTAGACGATTTGTATCCGGAAAGGGGAGACAGGCAATTAGTAAGATGATTGGATTTCCGGAGTTCTTTGCTAGTCGTGCTAAATAAATAAATAATGGATATACTAAACAAAAATTAAAATTAAATGAAAAGAAAGAAAAGTATATATAATAAACAGCAGATTTAGACAAAAACGATGACAATACATCTTTAAACGTACAAACGCAACAGCCTCAAGTGATTGCACCAACAGAAGTTTAAAACGATAATATTTAAAACACATAAAAATTAATTTAGAAAGTAAAAAAAAATTCCAAAAGGAAGAAATGAATGAGGAATCGAATGGCGAACTTTATCTACGACCACTCACCATAAAGATTTTCTGTCAAGGGTAAGATTATAAATCAAAAGTATACTCTTTGTGGCCTGAATCCTGTCCAATATCAATATGAGAAACATTTTGACAGATCAAAATGCAAAATCCTTAAAGAAAAATCAAAAGATACTACTAGAGAGTGTGTTAAACCTAACACTCTCTGCCGAAATTTTAGATGTAAATCAGGCGACGCCAAATACACAGGCAGCAACAAAGAATTAGAAGCTAGCACCTAGCTCCATCTATGAAGAAAAATTCTAACTAATTAATCAGAATTAAAAAAACTAATATTTAAACAGTTAAAACAAATTAAATTAGAAAAACCATTAATAAATTAATTAGAAATATTTTTATACTCCTTTTAAAAAATTATTAATATTAATGAAAGAATTTGGGAATCCATTGTCTTTAAGAATATTCTTTAAATTATCTAAAGCTTTAACTAAATTTGAATGGTTATTACATATGCTATTTATACTATTAATTTGAGAAAAAATGGAATTTCTTAAAATTTTATAATGAAGTCAATTTATAATTGTCGTGCTAAGTAAAATGTAAACACTTCCCCTTCCATGATTCATTTCACCCCTATTTTGATGAAATCAACTGCGCCTGGCGCATGCGCAAAAGCGCGTAGTGTTTCCGTATGTTAGAAAAATTAATACTCTCTTGTATACGAAGAACACAAAGAGAAGGTACTGTAGTAGAAAAACATCTAATTCAGTAATTTGACAAATCTTCACGTCTTAGAACACTGTGGCAACAGCTTCGACTTGCGTGCGCTGTCTACCTTGCGCATGCGCAGTGGAAAGTTGACTACTATAAAGGCTGAAGCATCATCTGTCGTCTCGCTCTTACTCTCTTCTTGCACTTGCTATGATTTATGTTCCTGTTGTCGACATGTTAATTATCATTTACCTTACTTTTGTCTTGTTAAGTTTATTAAAGTTATAATTGTTATTATGAGTTAGCTTCTTCAGCGTTGCGTAATGTTTCCTCACACCTGCACGAGCCAGTATATACAGGGTGATTATAATTAAAGTGAAAATTTCAAAACGGTATAAAAAAAGAACCACTGATCAGAATGACGTCAAATTTGAACGGAACATTATTGAAGACGGGAGCATAAGAAAAAAATAGTTCCAAATTTTAGCAACAGATGGCGCTGTAAGCGTCAGAATATGTAAATTAAAATACCAGTCATTTCCCTACAGCCTGGCCGTCCCGATCACCTGATCTTAATCCGTGTGACTTCTGGTTGTGGGGCTATCTGAAAGATGTTGTGTTCAGTACTCCGATTGCACACTTAGCTGAATTGAAGGCACGCATTGCGCAACACATTCTGAACGTGACCCCGGAGACACTGCGATCAGTTGTGGAGCATGCTGTTTCTCGATTTCAACTTGCTGCAAAAAACGGTGGACAGCATATTGAACATGTTTTGCACCAGTCTCGCGAAATTTAAAAACCAATTTGATGGATGCTTTTTATGTGGTTTTTGGCCTCAGGACAATTAAAATCCGATGTGATGGATGCTTTTTATGCGGTTTTTGGCCTCAGGACAATTAAAAACCGATATGATGGATGCTTTTTATGCGGTTTTTGGCCTCAGGACAATTAAAAACCGATTTTTCCCATCCGTTGTGATATGACCTTGCCGTGGTGGATGGGCTTACGTAACTAACAGTATCACACATGTACAGTCATGCACACTGAACAGTATAGTCGGTTCAACGCGTAACGTAACCTTAGCCGTTATTTTACGATTCATTTGTCATTTGTAGTCGAACCCTTTTAAATTAGGATGCGTACAGCGCCATCTGTTGCTAAAATTTGGAATTTTTTTTTCTTATGCTATACGCTTTCCCCTTCTTCAATAATATTCCGTTCAAATTCATTCGTCATTCTGATCAGTAGTTCTTTTTTTATACCGTTTTGAAGCTTTAACTTTAATTATAATCACCCTGTACATGCATACCTGCAAACGGTTTGTAGCTTCCAAGTTGCCTTTCCTAAATAGATGCAGTGGTTACTCTTTGTCTCGGTAACCCTAAGTAAAAAATGGCCCTGGTGCTATAGACATAGTGATAACCAAGTTAGCCAATTGACCACAGTATAAACTCAAAGTAGCAACCTTCACATTTGGTTTGCTAAAACACTTAGAAGTTTTAGAAGTTCGATAAAATCGTTTTTGGTATTATGCTTGCTTCTCTGTGAACATTATAACTCAGAAACCTATTGAGCAATACAGATGAAGTTTGTGTGTCGTTTCTAAAGAAAATTTGTAGATTTCTATCAAATACTGGAAGAAATCTGTCCAAGTGAAGTATATCTGCCTGTGCGCATGTGAACATGATAACTCAAAATATAATGTAAATAACTCTGTTCATAAAATTTAGTACATAGATTTATCATCAGAATTGTAGATATGTATCATAGTTTGGACTAAATCCGCTAGTTGGTCGTCCGTTTGATGGTCTGTGTGGACGAGATTTCTGGTTTGTTTATTTACATTAAAAACCTGAACATCTGCTTTGTAGGTTCCATTGACTTAGTATTACACCGGAATGACTTAGGTACGGCATTTTTATGTAAATAAACAATACAGAAAACTCTTCCATATTCGCGTGAACGTGATAACTCAAAAACACAATAAGAATTAGATAAAATTTTATCGATAAGAAGCCGACCAAAATGCATACTCGTTTTTTTAATGTTACGAAGCCGAAAACGCAGCATATTGTGTCACTAAACGCGAAATGCGGAAGAGTGGACTCTCCCGCTTGTGGCGCCAACCTTAGAAAATTAAATCTGCTTAAATCTCTCAACATTGTCTGTGAACACGACAACTCGAAAACTCAATCAATTAGACGGGTGAAATTAGGTATGTTAGGTAAAAATTGTAGATATCATACCATTTCTATAGTTAAATAGTGTAACAAAAATCTCTCTGTGAGTGCATGGTGTAAACAGTCCAACATACAGGATAATGAAGAATGAAGGTTCATTCACCAATATGCAGGAAAACACGTGGCGCAGGTAACAGGAACAATAGATATTGCACAGATTAGCAACTCAAACAGACAGCAATTCACAGGTAATAACAGTTCAGCACTTTCAGAATCAGCAACACAAACAGTCAGCAAATCACTAATAATGACAGTAACAGCACCTTGATTAGCGTTCAGCTCACTGGTTTTCTAACTCGCTCTGCAGACGAAACTCCATAGTCGTTCCAGTCGATCAACAACTACTCTATGATCCAAGTGCGGTTCTTTTATAGTCTCCTTACGGGACGTGACATCACATAGATTCATCTAGTATATTCAAGCGTATCTCCTCTCCTAATAGAGATATCGAGAAAAGGATAGCATTTTCTGGAATCTTCGATTTGTCGCCAAATTTATCGCCAAGTCGCCAAAATAGTCGCCAAGTTTCTCGCCAAGGTCAGGAGTCCAGGCCTGGCTGCTGCCGGTCATCCCATACTTACCCCTGTAAAACTCTCTTCCCAACCATAAGACTAACATTGCTGGGAAGCAACTTTTTATGTTCGTAACAATAGTGTCTCAAGTTGACACCTTTCAGCTTTCCCTGCAATGTCAACTATAGTCACTCAGCATTTCAAGTTGAGAGTGCTTTGAAAGTTACGAGAGTCCACATCACAAGTAACTGATTTAAAATGCATCTATACGCAGGATAGATCTACGGAAAGAATTTTATGTAATTAAGAAACTTGCGTTTTAAGCATCGAGTCTCATGACTCAGACTTTTACAGATATTTTAAACTAATTTTTTTAAATATTCCAAATACTTTGAAACACATAAGTATCTGTTTCAGAACTCTTTATTCGGAAAAGATGATGCACTTGGAGTTTTCGCCTATCTTTAAATTAGATTTGTCGCTAAAGCTGTATTTGTAGTGCTTGAGACACTGTTTTGTACAACTTCAAACACTGTTAATTAATGTTATTAAAAAAATCAACATCTACTTCAAATTCTCTAATATTCTAAAAGATATTATGTTGCAGTTTAAAACATGCGAAAACAGATCCTTATGTCTGGGTTATTAGAATTTTTATTTTGTATTTTATCTGAAATGTTTCCAAGAGTTTATTTGTCTGAAGATCCTTCTACAAGTACGTCTGGGAAATTACTTCCCATATTTTACTCTCGGCGCGTTTTTAAATCTCTACAAAAGCTATGATTTTTCCAGACTTAAATAACTTTTTTATCATAACATAGAAATTGAAGATAATTTTTTAATCTGAGTGTTGAGACGTATTTCTTATAGAAAGTAATGTTTTTTTTGTCGGTCTCCTTTTTGTAAGAAGCGTAAACATAATTTCCTGTGGATTCAGGATGAAATTGAGTTTAAAGAGACTTTTTATTTTTTTAAAAGAGAGACTAAAAACAGCTCTTTATTTAAAAAAGAATATCTTTTTTCCCAGTAAGTAATTTCATGAAGCGTTGAAATCCTTTTATTTTAATTAAAATCAATACTTTACTCAACCTTTTTTACTTTATTGGAATTCATTATTTCACGGTTTGCACAGACTGTATGCAAATACTTATTCTTTCAATAAAAGGCATTCAAGTAATTTTAAAACGTCATCCTGCGACAGTAAATTTGCTGAGTGTTGTATTTTATTTCACTAATGAAAATTATTTCTGTTATTCCAAAAAGATTTTTCTCTCATCTTTCCTTGAATTCAAATTAATTTCACTTTTAAGACATACAAAGTTTTAGACGCAATATCTACATTATCTACTTATAATTCTTAACAAATTCTTCCGAAATCTTTATTATCAAAAATATCTTTTTGATATATAGTTATAATTAAACTCTTATTCCAGACGCCAACAAAACTATAATTTAAAACCAGTCTCCAACGATCATTTGACGATCTTCCTCTTTTGTCTCTCTTCTTTTTTCCAACCGTGTTTTCACTCTTTCATTCCCCATTTTGTCTCCATTTGGCGGGAACTTCATTCCTTCTTTCTTCCGAAATCTTTATTATCAAAAATATCTTCTTGATAGTAAGGTTATACTTAAACTCTTATTCTAGACGCCAACAAGACTATGATTCGAAATCAGTCGCCAAATATCATTTGATGATCTTCCTTTTGTGTCTCTCTTCCTTTTTCAACCGTGTTTTCACTCTTTCATTCCCCATTTTGTTTCCATTCGGCCGGAACTTCATTCCTTCTTTCTTTCGTAGCGCTGTCTATGTTCGTTTCGATATTCCACAAAGTAATATAGTACAAAGTAATAATTTATATATATATATATATTTATCACCTTCTCCTCTCTCTCTCTCTCTCTCTCTCTCTATATATATATATATATATATATATATATATATATATATATATATATCCTTCCCTAGTAAGTATTATGTTTCCATGTTTGCTAAGAGATTTCAATCTTGATAAACTTGTTGCTCAAAATCTACTTAAAGACACTTTTTTTCCGATTGAATGCATTTTAATTTTCATCACTGGCTTTTATTTCAATATGGTGGACTGAAATTTTCATACTTCGTTTCCTAACAAACTTTGTTTGTCTCAAATCAACTAACATTCAGAATGGATATATAGCCGCATTTAAATGAAAAAAAAAAATGCTTTTTCCCACTTTCTTCTTCAATTTTGGAAATTATGGAAAAATTTCCTCTTTATTTTTTTAATTAGTTTTCTTTAACCATTTCAAGTTTGTTTCGAACATGTTTCGTTCCGAAAATTACTAAATTTATTCCAAAAATGATTATTCGACATATAGATGATCAGAAATATGTAAAGGGAAAAAATTGAGCATTTTTTTATTTTC
>BGPR01007420.1:22930-49545 GCA_013235015.1 Araneus ventricosus | reverse complement strand
ATCTTCCATTTTCGTTTGTTTTGTGTTTTTAGAGGGGATGACGGCAATTTTTAACGGATTTCGTTTGTCGTCAGCAGAAAAAAGCACAAATTAATATCATGAGCGAGTTTCCCTTCCTGACGAGCGGCTCGCTATGATATTTTTCAATTTTTTTGGTTTTTTCTGGTTTTTGTCTATTTAGCCATTTTGTCCTTTTTTACTGTTTTTGAGTTTTTATTTTGTGTTTATATGTTGGTTTTGATATATATATATATTAATCAATCATATCAATTCTGGGTTGTCTTTTCCATAATAGTAATAATCTAACTAGTATTAATACATTAGTATATAACCTGACTATCTTTTTGTATTTCATTTGTATGATTATTGATAAGGTTCTTTTCGACGCAAAAAAAATTAAGAGATGAATTAAAATATTTTATGTATTGTTTTCAAATATGTTTAAAATTAGGTGTAAACTAGGATGCTAACATTCAATCCAAGAATAAAATAATAAAACGCTTTTATTATTATTCTAAAGGGTAAAAAATTATTTTTTTTATCAAATATAGAGGCGTCAGAACAAAATCCTGAGGCACTCACAAAAGTACTCTAGGCAAATTGTTATTTTAATAACATTTTTATGCATTTTAATATTTAACATATACTAAAAAACATTCTTTCTTTTGGTATTCATTGTATCTTAATTTTTTGAACGCATTGTTTTTATCGCCTGAGGCTTTTACTATTTTGATTTGACGTCTATATTTTTGATAAAAATTTAATTTCTACTAATTAGTACGCTAATTAAAGCATGTTTTAAAATGCTTTTTTAATTTTTAGCCCTTTTTGCTTTTTAGTCTTTAATGTATTTCATAATTTATTATTTTAAATACCATGGAATCTTAAAATCAATTTTATTTTCAAATTCCCTACCAGATGGCGCCACGAGTATGGAATCAAAATTAAATAAGAATTAATCAGTTGTAAGTAGTAAAACCATAAGCCATATTTTCCCATTTTCTATGTTCATTCAAAAGCAGATAATTCATTTTTATGCGCATTATTTCTCAAACTATCATAAATAAAATATTATGAAGTTTTCAGAGAGACGCGATTAAGCGCAATAAAGATCTAATTATTCACTTTAAAAGCTAATATTTGAGATATTAAAGCAATAAGATCAAAATAACTGAAGCCTTAGAGGGTTAAGATCTGTAAATACTCAAATATTTTATCGCCATGAGAAATACGCATCTGTATAAAATTTCATAACTCTAGCACACCAGGAAAAGGGCGAGAAATCAATTACAAGACGCCACCTCTATGAAACTAAGCGTGTAAAAAGCACCAAATAGCAACAATTCTACGTCAAAAACCCTACTTCAAATACGAATTTATTTTTGTCCGATTGAAGTAACCTTAAAACAGAGCTCTCTACGAGATGCGACAAAACAACATAAAGAAAGATATCAAGTAATAGTATGCGTACTGAAGCATCTATGTGAATAAAATGCGAATAAAATGTCCTCGGACGAGGATAAATGAAGGGGAATGAAAAGGATAAAGGACACGAAGGGAGGGAGGAAAAGAAATACCCGGTACCGGCAGATAGCACAGTCTTCGTCATCAAATTCCTCGAGCCAAAAAGCTGAAGTCAGACATTACGACAAAAAGAGAAATCGAGGCATGAAGATATATCAACCGAATGGAAAAAAAGAAGAGTATTCAGAGATATATTTGCTCCTGGATAGTTGAAGTATTAAGCTATCATTGATTCTTAACGGTGAAAAAAACCAAATGGAATGGAGCAGACGATAACTTTTATAGGAGTGTTTATTTTTCGCCGGAAGTCATTTTTAGGATGTACGGATCTTTTCAGTTTTGAATTAATTGAAAGTCGAAAGTTTATTTTGAATATAATGTGAAAGCAAAGCTTCATTTCAAAGTAGAAGTTTTATTTTATGTAATTTGAGATGTGATGTTTCTATATGAAACATTTTGAAACCTTTCGAGATCTTTTTAAATATTACATTTTATTATTTATATTGCAAAAGTTAAAATAATTTCAACGAACCACATTTAAAGTCATGCATATTTTATTCTTAAAACAGATAAAATATGATATATCTGCATCGTAATTTCATATATATATACAAACATAAACAAAACCAGAAGCAAATGCAATAACAGTTAAGAAAATACTTAAAATGAAGAAGTGCAATTTCAAAAGAAGTAAACTTTAGGATAATTTTAAGAAATGGACAAAATATGATAAACATAGAATCTGAAAAAGATTTAATTGTGAGAAATGTGCGGACGTTGGCGTCTTGATCCTTTTTATTGTTTTGGGTTTTCTTTTACAACGTGTTTTTAATGTTTTCTTTTATTAATATATATATATATATTAATATTAGCTACCAGCTTTAAAATGAAAAATGGAACAACCTGACACTTTTAGGGGAGACATGCAGAATTTGGTCTGTCCTTTAGATTTGTACCGGTATATTAACTTCAATTTTATTAAATACTAGCTGCCTTCGGCGGCCAGCTTGTTCTCCGGGAATATAATTCCATTTGAATCTCTTATGCATAATTTGATATTCATGGTTCCCTTAACAATTTCAAATTGTGATAGGCATTTAATCCATGTTCTTTCAGCAGCTTTGCACCTGTTCTGTTCGTTGTCTGCATGAACGTCCCTAATACTTATTCCTCTTGCAAAATTTGCATTTGATTTAAACTCTAAAATGGTGCGGCACATTTACTTCCAGCCGCGTGTTAGCTGGATGAAAATATGCTCATTAAATCATAGTTGGAAACTTGGTTTGTAAAAATTTATTATATTAATTTTCTTAAAGTAGTTTAAAGATATATTTAGGTGATTTTTTTCCTTGTCCGAAATTTGCTCGGATTGGGCCAGAAACATTTGCCTAAATTGGATAGTTTAAAATGAATGGGATTATTTTGAATTAGAGGAATAACCCAGAAAGCATTTATAATCAGTGATACTCCTCATGGATTGGAAGTGAAACAAGCTAAAAAAATCAGCAACAACGTTACAAGGACACTAAAGCCATCAAATTTTGGTTTCGAAAAGAACAAAAACCAAAGATACGTAGTTGTGTATTATGTGAGGAAAGAAAGGTAGCAGAAGAAATGGTACGATGCATAAAATGTCACACTTGGGTTCATACATTGTGTTTTGCTGCCAATTTGAGAATCAAAAAAATGTTTTTGCTTTTATTGTGCTAAATAATTTTCGAAACCAGTTCCCTAAACTGACAAATTTTGAACACGAATCATGCATTTAGCATTATCATTTTACGCTGTTTCTGAGAAATTATTCGAATCTCATTTATTTATTCGTTTTCATTGAAACGCATCTTTACATACATTTTCTATTCTTAAAAAATACATTGATAACTATTTCATCATTTGATAGCTGAAACGCGAAGGAAACGCTCATGAATTTTGACGATGAAGACTTTACATTCTCGTTTGACTTCTGAAGTGTTTTATTGAATTAGCTCACAAAAAATTCTGTTGACGATTTTTAGGGCCTGATCCACTTATTTTGATTCAGTTTGTGAAGATATTGGACCGCGAATCATATTGACTTTTAGCGTCTGAAAAACTAGCTGCTGAAGTAGAGACGGCAACCCTACAGACATTGCACCAAACCTTAACTACCTCAAGGTCTGTAGATAGTACAGCTAAGGAGGGAGAGGTTCTCCCTCTCTCAGAATCAATAGAATCCTAGTCTAATTGGGAAGAGGAATCACCATGTATTCACGTTTCTTTGCCATGTAAGCCAGTTAGCGCCCAGCGTCCTATATAGGACATTTACATTTCACTTTTGTGGCTGACCCGAATGCCCCTATTAGCACAAGATGCTCCACAATATTAATACGATGTATGGAATTCAGAATACCGTGGCGACATCCTGTAGATATCGTAAAATTTCTTGTGCTAATAGGGTATTCCACTGTTTCACCTTTACTTTCTCTATGAAGTCAATGGGTAATTTTATATTCCTAAACACTTTTCGGCAGGTCTTTACCAACAGTTAGCCAAATTTTGAAGTTAATATGTTGTCGTTTTGAATTTTTTTTTTTATTTTCCTTTTGATTGATTTTTGAGGTGATATAAAGAATTAGAAAGAAATTTTCATTTCTTCGTATTTTACTATATTTTAAAATTCTGTAGTATTTATGTTTTAAAAAAATTAAAAATTATTTGCTACCTATTTTTTGTATTTTTCCTAAATAAATAAAAAAAAACTCACATTTTTTTTTTTTCAAATTTCATTTTACTTCACAGCGAACTTAATATAGATATTTTAAACATAATACGGTATAAATTTATTGAAATCTATGCTTTTAATTCATTTGTGGCGTAGTGTCTTCGCTTCAGAACCAGATTGTAGATAGTTCGAGATCAAATTGCGCCGATGCTCCACTGTGTACATGTGTCTGAATCTGCAGTGGTGTTATGTAGTCAAATCTCCGTTGATGTGGTGAGGACATTTTGAGAGGTTTTGCCGGCTCATGCCTGGAGGTGGTGTGGGGGTGTTGCACACATCAAAAGGCGCTGCTGGGTAATTAAAACAATTTATTTAAGGGAACATACGACTTTTAAACCTCCGAAAAATGGTGAAAAACTGTCAAATTTCTCCATCATTATATCTCTGAAACAATGAAATTCAGAAACTCACTTTTTTTCTAGAATAATGCCTGTTTCTTCTCTTATAGTACACACATCTTCAAACCTTCATATTGGTTTGCATTTATTTGAGATAGTAATATATTTGGGTATAATTTTTGGAGAAAAAATGAGATAGTCACATTGAGCGCATGATTACGGATAAAATATTTATCTAAACACAATATTTTGGGTTTCTAAGTAATCCAAATAGTCTTTTTAAGAAACTGAACCACAATTTATTAACATTTAAATTTCATTTCTATTTTATATACCGATTTAAAATAAAGAAGTTAAAATAGTTAAAATTTCAACTTTTCTAACACGCCCAAAAATGTCTTTGGAGAAATAGGTACAAAAATATGGTTCAATTTGGAGAACATAACAAAACACATATTCTGTAAAAATTTTATTTAAAAATATTCAATAGTTCTTGAGATACCGTGCTCGCAATATAAAAAAAACACATTTTGAGATAGAGCGCTTTAAAGATATAGGCGTATCAGTGTTTACGTTGAAGAATTGATACATTTTCCTTCATAACTTTCATAATTATAGGAATTTCTTAACGCGGATTGTTTTAAATTTTTCATAAAGGACAGGGAAATAATATATATATTTTTCATAAAATCGAAAATTTTCGAGGTTTATGTCCCCCTTAACACAAACAATAAATTTAAAATAGTATGTCTTGACGACTATATATGTTAGGGTAAGCCAATGGACTCCAGAATACAGATGAAGGAAACATCAGCCATTGAGCAACCGGCTGTAAACAACCTGGAAAGAAAAAAGCAAAAGAGAGATAGTTCGCGGTTGAGCGCCTTCATATATCCCCGCTGGTCACCACAAGTTGCCACAAGCTGGTTCACGGTTACGGCACGCCAGTCACCACGAAGATCGGCAGCATGGTTGTCAGCGCTGAGGTCCGAATCTTCTGATTCGAATCCACTACACGTGTACTGTCCTTGTCTTAGTCGGAGTTAGAGGTGGACTCCATTACACCTCCACATTTCTATGCCAGTGTATCAACTGCACTAACTGTCGAAAAAAATATCCTCGGAAAACTCTAGAGACCGTTTGAGGAGTCGAGAGAGCAATATCAAGGACGATGGATACACGCATACATAACCCACGCCTACCGACTCACTCAAAGGGTTTAGAGTCAGCAAGGATCGACGAGGAGGAGTCAGACCAGTCAAGAAAGAAAGATAAAAGTTACAATTAACAGACCTACCTATTTGGAAGGCATGGATCACATACCTTTTAGCAAATATATATATATATATATATATATATGTTACAGGCAATGTGTGAAATGGCGGCATTCTATAGAATGACAAATGCTATTTAGGCCAAGTATGAAAAAAGTTCATAATAAGGCTATTATTTAAAAGGCGTGCATTCCTCAAAAATACAAATGTTATTTAGAAAAAATAAGAAAAGAGTACCATTAGAAAATCTTTTATTCAAAATTCGTAAAGCAAAATGAAAGTTTTCATATCAAAGTTTATGCCTTTCTTATTAAAGAAAACAAAATAAATTGTGAATCTAATTATTACATTAAGGAAGCAAATAATTTAATTTTGAATTTTTTTTATTAGAACTCATAGTACAGAACATCGTAGCACGAAAATGTGTTAGGTTTGATTCGTCTAGCTTGATTGCGTCTGTCGTTGCATTCTGTGCTTAGATATTTTTAACATCACGCAATCCGCAGAAAGAATATAAGCTTACGAACAATATCATGTTAAAAAATCTAGTGCTTTGAAATAAGCATAATTTGAATAAAGCATTATTTAGTAAGAAACTGAAAAAACGAATGTCTGTTTTTGCTGACACTATTAATTTTATTTTAAGCTTAATTGTTAATTTTACATTAAGTTTTTATAATTATTTTCATTAACTATCAACATTATTAAGAGTTATTAAAATTTCACATTAATTATTCGCAATCTTGCTATTTTGCTCTACGCGGATATATAATGGAAAATAATTGCTACAAAACTGTGTTTCAAACTAATTTTGAAAAATTTGTTAAAATTAAACGAACCATTGATCAGAAATAAAATTTTTATCATTGCATTAGCATTTTAAAGTGGTTTAAAAACGGTTTTCGCGCCATAATAAGCTCCGGAGTTATTGAGGAAAAAAGTTAAAATTGCGAAGAATTTTTAATTAAATAGAAATCTAATTAAACATTTTTAAAAACCTTCCTTGGTGTTCACCTGCTACCCAAGAAATAACTAAGTGCCAAATTCAGTAATCTTAGAAGAAACCGTCTGCCCTGTAGTTTTGTCTGTAACCGTCTGCACGAGTTCTTGCTCACGCACTTTACGTATAGTATCCAGCAAACAAACATTATCAGGTTAAAAGCTTACGAAGCGTAAAAACCCGATGATCTTACAAACACTTAGCTCCGATATAACTATTACGGAAATTTTTCAGTAAAAGTAAAGTACGAAAATTCTTATAAGCATTCAATTCAAATACAACTTCCGTTTTGTAGAATTACAGTACTAAGAAATCTAACTCTCGCAGACACGAGACAGTAGCACAAAAATCAACATTATCAGGTTAAAAGCTTGCGAAGCGTAAAAACCCGATGCTCTTACAAACAGTTAAATAAAAGCTACGATCTAACCATTACCGCAATTTTTCAGTAAAAGTACAGTACCAAAATTCTTCAAAGCATTTAATTCAAATACAACTTCCTTTTTGTACAATTACAGTACTAAGAAATCTAACTCTCGCAGACGCGAGACAGTAGCACAAAAAATATATTGAATAATAGCATGCGTGTTGAAGCATCTATGTGAATAAAATGCGAATAAAATGTCCTCAGACGAGAATAAATGAAGGGGAATGAAAAGGATAAAGGACACGAAGAGAGAGAGAAAAAAATGCTACCGGCAGATAGGACAGTCTTCGTCATCAAATTCCTCGAGCCAAAAAAAGCTGAAGTCAGACATTATAACAAAAAGAGAAATCGAAGTATGAAGATATATCAACCGAATAGATAAAAAGAAGGATATATTTGCCCCTAGATAGTTGAAGTATTAAGTTATCATTGATTTCTAAATGGTAAAAATAACAAAAAAGGAGAGAGCGATAACTTCTAAGAGTGTTTATTTTTGAGATTGGAAATGTCATGTTTAGTAAATACGGTTCTTTTTAGAGTTTTGTAAATTGAAAGACACGAGTTTGTTTTGGGTATATTTTAAAAGGAGTAGCTACATTTTATTTTGTTGATATATTTGCAAACGCGATAATGTTTTTTCTAAACTATATAATTTATCGTTTATTTCGAGAAAGTTGAAATGGTTTGAAAAAAATTTTAAGACTGACATATTCCTATGGATTTTATTTAAATGCCATTGCGAGAGGCACAGCGATGTTTGAAATACATTTATAGTTATTTTTGGTCTGTTATCGTGTTTGCTTGGAAAGATGATATAAGGGATATACAGAGTGGGTTTAAATTGACTTCAGATTTGAACAGAAATTACTTCTCAGTCGTCTCACCAGATGTCACTAAGAATGCGTGTAGTGAGAAAGGCTATAAAAGGAAATTTTTAATCCCTTTCTGAAATTGTCTTCCAAATCGACCTATTCAAATGGAGATTGTCTTTTTATCGTTAAATATTAGTTAGTATTTATGTAGTGAAAATGCAACGCCATGCTACATTGGTAGACTTTAACATTTAAAAAACCCTAATCTATATTAACGGTGAGTTAGAAAAGCGAGATGTGAGCTATTAATACCCAAATCGTTATCTTAGTGCATAGAATAGATCACCTTATTCACCAGATATTAATCCATGTGATTTCCGTTTTGGGGTCAAGAGAAAGATTTGATTTTTAAGTTGAAACCGAAAGACCATATGAGTCTCAAAAGTGACCTAATTGTCTCATTTTCAAGTATAAAATGAGAAACACACCTGAATCTATATCTGACAACTTTTTATCTAGATTGCGATATTGTGTAATATCTGAAAAGTTTTGCTCTGAAAACGTTATCCATTAAATTAATTCTCTACAAATGTTTTCAATAAAGAAAAGTTTCAAGTACTATCGGCAACGACTCTTGTACCACGAGTACTTGGCAGAGAAACCTCTGGATAAGTAAGTAAGACCTCTCTTCCCTATTGGGTAAATTATTGATATGAGGTTGATTTACTTCCACTCCAATGACGGGACGTACCACCTGCGGGAGAGGCTGGGCCATGGCCGTCAACGACTATTAGGATTCCAGTCTGAGTTCCCGATTGCTGTCGTGAGGACCTTCATTCAATGAAACCCCGGATTTTTAGGTGGAGGAGGAGAAGACAATTTGTGGTTGTGGCATTAGCAAAACCTCAAAATTAATTTAATTTGTAAGATAGTTAAAACTAACATTGTAATTCTCCGTTGAACCGTCGCCCAACTGCATATAGAAGCAAATGTGTATAAGGTGTCTACTAAAGTGCTTATACCCCACATTGACTTCACAACAGCGACAACTATTGCCATAAACTTGGTGTCTAAGTATAGTAAAGTGACCATGCGCTACACGGTGAGATCGGTTACAGCCCCACCTGGTGGGAAAAAACGCAGTTAGTGTTCCTATCTCAAAAACGGTACAAGATACAGGAAAAAAGTCAATTGAAAAATTAAAGAGTGTCTTCGATTTAGTACGAAAAGGCACCTTGAGCGCAATAATGCTAAGAAGAAAACGTGTGAAACACGCATTTGTTTGGTTGTGATTTCCAACAGTCTTACGCCAGAAGAGCGTTATTAAGAAAACGGAACAATTAGTTACCAGCAAATACTTTTATTTTCGGTGTGCGAAATGCTCTCCTTCAGCTACATTGCGCATCTGGAATCTTTTTGGGGTTTCTTGTTGCACATTTGTAGCATATCAGGTGACACGCTGGCACAAGCATCAGTAATGCGTCGTTTTTCCCCTTGAATTTTAAGCATTCCGTTCTTAGCATTATTGCTTTCAAGGTATCTTTTCGTACTAAATCGAAGACGCTCTACAATTTTTTAATTGACTTTTTCCCCGTATCTTGTACTGTTTTCGAGATAGGAACGCTAACTCCGTTGTTTGCCGCCAGGTGGCGCTGTAATCGATCTCACTCTGTAGCTCATGGACTTTTTACTATGTGGCCGTCCACAAATGATGTCACGCTTGGAGGGGGTTAGTGAAATTGTGACAAGGGGGAGAAGGGCCTAACAAGAAGTGTGACATCACTCATTTTGGTTAAAATAAAAGCATTTAAAATCAGCAGATTAAATTTTGAAGTTATTTTGGAATTATCAGAATTTGAGGGTATTTTTTAATCGTGACTAAAACAACTTTCGTGTGATTTTTTTCCCATTTATATTCCTTTCTTTTTGAAAAAGGCTTTCAGGGTATGCTCTGAGAATATGGTAGCAGCAGAAATTCTTCACCATTAGAAGAAAACCTCCCCCTGTCACACCCTTGAAATGTTCAACAAAAGATACGTCGCCCCACCTTTGTGAGTGGTAGAACTGGTAGTGGCAGAAACGGGTTGATCTTATTAAGGCGTCTTTATTTTAAAATTCAACCTGTTTAAGAGTATTTTGTGTTCAAAGATAAGATTTAAAGCAAAATATTTTAAATCACAAAATACTACTGTTTTCAATTGCTCTTTTATATTAATATTTTATTACTATTGTGTATTAATTAGCTTTTTTGTTGTAAACCTTAATCATATTTCATATAAAATAAGTACACTTATATAGTTGAGGTGGGCTACTGCAGCTCATTGGCCACCGGCAGGAGCCATCATCTGCATTTCCTAGAGAATTTTTGGCTTTTAGTAACTATGGTTTTGTCCATTGAAGGTAGCAGTGCTCTTTGAAATAAAAATTTAAAATTTTTGCTGTGTTGAGGCATATTAAATAGATCGAGATTGTTAAATCTCGGAAAGGAAAGAAAACTTAAGTGAGACATTTAAGAAATAGATAAAAGGTTTTTAAAAAGAATTCATTTAAAAAAAAGAGAATTCAGGGATCTAACGAATCAAATTTGACAGTGGCGAAGATGGGTCAAACGAAAACAATAGATATGTGATGGAACATATGTGGCTAGCTGCGTTAAAGAACCAAGCATGGGATGAGACCAGGGGGGATGGGGACTGACACGGTGGGTTTATTTGAAAAGAATTTATCTTGGTCGCTTTTTGTTGATATGGAGGGAGCCATCATAATAGGGAATTTTTTGTAGAGCATGCTCACAACCCAGATAGCACGTAAGTTTGCATCAAGTTTGATTTTGACTTGATATTACCTTGTCATGGCAAATTTGACACGTCAAGCTCGAAGCGAACTTGTGGCAAGTTCGCCGTGACAACTAGCGCTACCCTCGCTTGCAAAACGCGTTTGCCACAAGTTCACCGTGACAAATAGCGCCACCTGCTTGCAATGGAAGCTTGCTGTAAGTTTGCAAAACAAGCTTGATGCAAAGATCGCACAAAGAGATAATTATCTATGTCTCTGTTTTAAAAAAAACATCCGATTTTTAATAGCATCTCCTAGACCGTCCTTCTTTTTATTAATTCAATAAATCAATGATGATTTGTGAAAAAACTAACTTTTTTATAAAAAAAAATTTTTGAAACGTTTTCCATCTTTTTACTAAAAGTTTTTACTTTAAAGAAAATTATATCGTCTTTTTCTGAATGCTGAAATTTTAACGTTTATAAACAAAATTAAACCGAAGAAACAGTTAATGTTCGTTGAAAAATAAACTTATACATTTTGTCCCATTTTAAAGTAATTACTTTTGAACTCTAATTTCATATTTTATTCTACTAGCAAAACGTAGTTATTAGCGAAAATCGCTCTCTCTTTGACTTCAAATCACATTCTCAACTCAAAAATTAATGAAATCAAGAAAACAGTTTAAAATAAATAGTATACCAATCGAATCGAACGATGTATTAACGAAATCTATCTTCTCCTCTCAGAGTTTAACTGGCCGAGTGGTTAGCGCGTCAGCTTTCGGGTTGTGTTCGTACTCTGTTTTTGCCATAATTTGCAATGAGTTTGACGCGGCAAGCTTGCTGCAAGTTCGTCCCATGGTGACTTCGAAGTTTGCGTTAACTTGTTTCAAGCTTGCACTCTTGTCATGTCAAATTTGTTGCAAGCTTGATGCAAACTAAAATTCCTATCTGGGAAACGTCATTAAAACACATAGTTAAAGTTTAAAAATAAAATTTGAAATATGATCTATAACGTAGTGCTTTGTTTCTGAACTGCAAGTATATGTTTATGTAATATAGCGTGACATGTGACAAGGGGGTATGGTGAAGTGTGACACTTTGTGACAAAGAGGGAAGGGGTCAAAAATATTGAAAAAAAGTGTGACATCATTTATGGACAGTCCCTATACCTAGACACCAAGTTTGTGGCAATAGTTGTCGCCGTTCTCAAGTTAATGTGGGGTAGAAGGACTTTAGTAGACATCCTGTATAACAGAAGAAACTTTTCAACACTTTTGAAAATAAATGTCCAACAACCAGTTTGATTGATTTCCCCTTGACATTCTCTTAAGCTCCCACAATATGACACGTTTCGAATTTAGCTTCGTCGCGTAGTAAAGATAATAGTTCTTGCATTTTTGGCTTCTTCTTTTCTTTAATCAGCTAGATCCAAACTTTGATGCAGATCTACAGTTGTGATGTAAAGACTAGTAAAAAATTTTAATTTAACTCTCTCGTTGAGGTTTTGAGTTACCTACCATGTTGACATACACATGTGCAGATAAACAAGCAGACAATTTGCTTATCGACGGATTTGTTCCGAAATTTGGTCCGATTTATAATTTTGGTGTAAAAATTATCTAGATTTCGTGTTTCGAATTTAGCTTCGTCGCGTAGTAAAGATAATAGTTCATGCATTTTTGGCTTCTTTTCTTTAATCGACTGGATCCAAACATTGATACAGATCTACAGTTTTGATGTAAAGACTACTAAAAAAATTTAATTTAACTCTCTCGTTGAGGTTTTGAGTTACCTACCATGTTGGCATACACATATACAGATAAAGAGGAAGACAATTTACTTATCGACGGATTTGTCCGAAATTTGGTACGATTTATAATTTTGGTGAAAAAATTACCTAGATTTTGTGTATTGAATTCTCATGTTCACACATACACAGATAGACAATTTGTTCTAAAATAATAAAAAAGTCAAGAATAAGCCTTCTGTGGCTAACTAAAAGTTAATGGAGTTGTTAGCTGTTATGCATATAGAAATCTTGTAACTGCCTTATGTCATGTCTGCGTGCGATAGGCCGGAAGAGGATAATTTTTTATAAGAGTATAGTGGCGGCTCGTCCATTAAGGCTGCAGAGCTGCAGTCCCCCTGAACCCTGAAATTATTTTAAAAGCTTGTATTTTCGTTTTTATTCTAATTGACTTACTGTTCCACTTTAAGAGTTCAATGATAATAGAAAATGGCAAAAAAATAATGAAAAACGTAAAAGGAAGACAGAAAGTAAATCAAAAATTAAGAGAGAGACAGACCACAGTTGCAGAGACAGTGCCCCTCCTAAGATCGAAATTTCGCTCATTGAGCAACTCGGAGCTCACTGTCGGAAGAAAAAAGCAACCCTTTCTCCCATTGAAATTAGAACACCGAGAGCTTCACTGGAGCAGTTCTCTCTTGGCGCGACATCATCATTTGGCTTTTTTTCGCTTTTCTCAGTAGTCCAGTCGTTAAGTAGTTTTTTAAATGAAATTCTGGAGGAGTTGTAATGTTTTGCTAGTTTATGTTTTTTGGGGTTCTGATTACGAATCTGAGGTTTGCCATCAAACTTTTGGAGAAATTTTAGTTATAGCCAAAAAACACGAAAAACAGTTTCCCAGGTTTTTTTGCTTATCACTCAAAAACTATAAATTTTTAGTATATCATCATTATATACCAAACTAATCAGAATAAAATTTCCTATAACTTAAGTCAATACAACTTCTGTAGCACTAACCGTTGCTGAGCTGACGATCCGCCAATCTGAGTAAGACAAAAAAGTGACACGAAGTAGATTTTTTCAAAGAGAGGGATAATAGAAGGATGAAAAATTAAACAAAATGTAGCCGTGGTGATGGAGGAAGGTAGCATATAGCGCAATCTTCTCGGACAGAGTAACTTCCCGCAGGAGCATTTCTCTCAAAATTTGACAGACAATATTCGTCTTAAGATCATTCACCAACTTTTATACGTTTTACTCGTTCAGTTTCTGAGTTATTGTGTCCACGAAGACAGATGCAACTCCAAAAATGTGTTTTCCGTTTTCTGGGAGGTCTGAAACACAGAAATTCATTAAAAACATTTCGGCGTTGAATTTCTGAAGATTACAACACTTTCATCGCATGCGGGGAAGAAAATTTGGATACTGATATTGCATTCAAAAGTACGTCTAATTTGCAATGCAGCCATCCACTTTCGGGAGAAATCATTGACGTTAACCACAGTGCAACGGAGCAGCAGATCGTTTAATTTAATTTACAAGTTAATAAAGGTGTATTCGCTGTTGGATGGCAGCCGGACTGGAATTTAATGAATACTTAATGATGTGTGCGATTCACTGAATTGCGTCGGATGTTATTAGACCCTGTTTAACTGGAATTCCGATCCAACTGTTGTTCTGCCCGTTCTAAGATATCCGTATTTCTCAAATTATTTAAGGATATAATTTAATTGTGATTTATGCTGTTGAAACGCATTGCATGCATAGATTGTGATGTGCACAAGGTATTGCTAATTAAATTTCAATATTTTCTTTTACAATTGTTTTTGATTTATTTGTGTTTCACACTTTTAAATGGCTTTCCTACTGAAATAATAATATTAATAATAAAATACCTATAGAATGTAAACGGAGTGTGCACTTTAATCATGGTACAATTACTAATTTCTTAACCGTTATAGACAAGCTTATATTCCCAAAGGAATAATTCTTTAAATTACATTAATTCCTTCGCGTCCGTCGTATTGAAATACATCGAATTATCGCATTTTTAGGCTTATAAACTAACATTATACTCGATGTAAGTGATGGTGTTCAAAAAATAACAAGATTCTACCCAGAAGTTTAGTACTTAAGAAATAAGTGATGTGATCTTTATTTGTCCTTGCTTCTAAAATGCATTTTTAAAATATTCAGTATACTGTTATATTTCGCAATATTATATAATATTATTCAGTATAGTACAATATTATTTGATATGGTATAATATACAGTATTATATGATATTATCCAATATTATGAAGAGAACATTGTACAAAATAGAAAAGTCTTATGTTTTACACTGTTTCAATATTGGGGAAAATATTGTACAATATTACTTTTGCGAATTTTATGATATTAAACAATATTATGTTCTACTTGGGAATTAGCTATACAATTTGATATAAAAATTACGTAGAATCCATAAGCATCTCAAGTATTCTATGCTTTCTTAGATGAATGAAAACGGTATCCCCTTTGCATAACAAGAGGAATCATCATATTAGATAGCAAAAAAAGAAAAAAGCGCCCTTAAAGAGTTGAGGTTGTTTTCTGCTGAAAAAATTACGTAGTCTCCATTTTTGTACAGTTCCCCTCTCATACTGGTCATATTTAATAAAATAATCTTGCTTACGATGTTATAAAGGTGATTCTAACATTGAAATAAATAGTGTTACAAAATTCTTTCTGTGGGTGTATGGTGTAAACACTCCAATACGCAGGATAATGGAGAATGAAGGTTTATTTACAAATATGCAGGAAAACACGTAGCACAGGTGCAGGAAACAATAGCTGTTGCACAGATCAGCAATGTAAACAGACAACAATTCACAGGTTATAATAGTTCAGCACTTTGATATTCAGCAACACAAACAATCAGCAAACAACTAATAACGACAATAACAGCACTTTCAATAGCGCTCAGCTCACCAGCTTCCTAGCTCGCACTGCGGACAAAAGTCTAAAGTCGTCCCCAATGGATCAACACTACTCCCTCTGATCCAGGCGCGGTCCTTATATACTCTCTCCGACAGGCCGTGATGTCACATGGAGTTTTCTCGTATATTCAAGCGTATTCCCTTTCCTAATAGAAGTATCGAGAAAAGGGTTGCATTATCTGGAATCATCTATTTGTCGCCAATTCGCCAAAATGGCCGCGAAGGTCAGGGATCCCAGCACAGCCGCTGCCCGTCACTCCATGCTTAACCTTGTAAAACTCTCTTCCCAATTATAAGACCAACATTGCTGGGAAGCGACTATCCATGTTCGTAACAATAGGAATGAATCAGAAGCATGGAAAAACACCGTACTAAGAAGCGAACGTACAAAAGAGGTTTCACTGCATATAGACGACTAGCAGTACGCGCATGGCATTGCCCGTGGAATCATGACTTCAAAATAAAAAAAAACCCGCCCAAAATGACATGAAATTGTTTTGAAAACGAAATCAAAACAAAAGATGCACATTATTTGATTTTCCCGCTTATTTTTTCCGCGATAATAACATTTTAACTGTAGGAAAACAGTACGGAGTGCGTTAATCTAAATCAATATTAAAAAATTGCAACGTGAAAATCATTATTATACCGCAAGCAAAATATGCGAAACAAATAAATTCGTTAAGATACTGCCGAAAATAATATCGGAGTCATTCAATTGAAGGTTACGACGTCACATGCGCTCTGAGCCGTCAGCCAATGAAATTGCCAGCAACGTTCAGGAAAAAATGTCTCGGGATGAAGCTCGCCAGAGAAAAATATCTTTCAACTGACCATGAAAAAATTAATTAAAAAAAAAACGGGAAAAAATATTTGAACCGTTCTTGTTTCAAATCCGGCAGAACCGTTCCGGTTATAAGCTAAAAAAAGGGAAAATAATAGTGTTATTAGAACACCGGATGCAGTAAATTTAAAAACGAAAATAAAATCTCGATGGCAAAACTAACTATTTTTTTATAATTTCTCAAAATTCAGTAAATTACGTTTGAAGCTCAAAACAAATTTCATTGGAATGAAAATTGTCTGTTCTATCCGATGGTGTATCAATTTTATTCGAACTAAAATCAGAAACGATACTGTGGACAAAAACGTTTCAAAAATCACAGCAAAAAGCACAAAAAATTAAATAAAAAATTTTCTAGACAAAATTTTAAAATTCCGGCTTCAAGGTGCATTGAGTCACCATTACGACTACATGTGTAGCAAATTTCATGGCTGTGAGTGCGATAGATTCGTCTGGACATCGCACACACACACACACACACACACACACACACACACACACACACACACACACACACACACACACACACACACACACACACACACACACACACACACACACACACACACACAAACACAAACATTTCCTTTTATATTTATAGATAAAGATTTCTGTAGAAGAAGACTACAGAATTCTTAATCATTTCGAAATTTTCGCTTCCTAATATTTTTAATCAGGAATTTTTCATACTTCTTTTATATTCTTTTAAATGTTAAGATATTTCCAAGACCATTATGGAGACGCAAGGAAGAAAAAATAATCACGCAATTTATAGAAAAAATGTCAGAATTATCAGGCAAAAAATAATTCAATATTTTAAATATGTTAAAGCATTAGTTAGTAATAAACTGAAAAATCTAATTTTTATTTTTTCTTAGTCGCATGAGAGCTATTAAAATTATCACTTTGATTACTCACAATCTTGTTATTTTGCTGCATATACGTTATATAAAGGAAAAGCAGTATTAAAAAATTGCGCTTAAGACTAATTTTGAAATGTTTATTGGAATTAAAGAAAAAGTAATGCATAGAATTAGAATTGGTATAATCGAAAAGCTAATATTTTACATTTTAAGTTGGATAGAAATATTTTTTGAGCAATAATGTACTCAGAAGTTAATGAGTAGAACCATTAAAATTTAAGTGAGCACCTACAACTCAAAAAGTAACTACATGCCAAGTTTGAAAGCTCTATGTCGAACCGTCTCTCCTATAGAGCGTTTTGAACTATTTTTACATTTACAAACAGTACGCCAGCGTAAAAATATTTTTATGCTATAAAAAGCACCTGGATCAAATCAAGGCAATAACGAAAAATAGGGAAAAATCAATCACAATTTCTTGCAGAAAACTTAGATGAAGTGCATTACGGAATCTATTTTGATGACTAAGCGTTTCAGCGTTGATTTCCGAAGCAGGATGTTAAAACAAGTAAGATAAAATCAGATTATTAAACTCTGCACAAGACTAAAATGATACATCACGCGTCTATACAAATACACAGAAATAAATAACTGAAAACAGTTTGAGAAAAGTTCAAATTATTGTTTAGCAACGGATTCCGAAACGGGTGGAGTTATTTTCATCAAAATAGGGGGGGAAGTGAAGAATGAAAGAGGAGATGTTTACATTTTACTTAGCGTGATCTAACAAAGAAGTCCGGAAATGCGCTCATATGACTCATTGCCTGACACCCCTTTCCGGTATAAAATCGTCCAAAAGTGGTAGTCTCAGAATCCGTTGCTGAACAGTACAATGAGTCAAAGCGAATGTCAGTAAATGAATTTTGTGGAAAATTTGCTGACTTTTTGTCGCATTTGCTAAATGCTAAATATGCTGATTTGATTAACCGTGACAATTCTATTTGGATTTAATTTCGTTTTCTAACTCTACTGAAAGAACTCTTCTGAAATTGAATAATTATTTTCGCGAAAGAAACTGTCGATAATTTAATTAATTTCTTATTGCATAAGTTATTAATTTATTGTTTACATACTATTAAATCCTATTTTATGTGAGCTGTTTCATTTAAAATAAACATAAATTAATACAAATTCGAAATTATAAATGCATTTTGCAGTATATATTTATGGAAAATAAAGGAAGTTTTATATGTGTATATTTCATCATATGAATGAAAAAACGTAACTTGATTCGTATTTTTGATTTGATCATAAACGATAATTTTTGCTTTGATATATTAAATTGCAAAGCAAAATTAATTTATTTTAGAAGGTTGCAGTAATTTTAACAAGATAATTTTTAGAATACAAATAATTTTATTACTAAAGTAATTTTAGTATACATGTAGTTATATTTTTAAGGACACCAGGTCATTGATTACCGAGTTTCTAATATAAACTAGTAATATAATTTATTATTTGTATCTTCGGAAAGCATGAGAAATTTTTTAATGGAATTTTTTTTTTTACTTGAGAAACATAATCAGATTCCAAATGGAAGAAAATTTCTCTCTAAATTATGAAGAATACAAAAGTTTTAATTCTTTGAAAATGAAATATCTGAATAACAATTTTTTGCCTATTTCATACTAACAGCTCTTCTAAACCTGTTAATTTTTCAGACGATTTTCAATATTAATAAAAGGTATGAATTAAAATTAAGTCTGAGCTCTCATCTTTTATGAAAGAGGTTTTCCGAAAATTCGTCTGCTTTTATTTATTCATGGAATTTTGATATATTTTGTATAGAAAATGAAATGCATTATAGAAATTTTAGCGAAAGGTTTTACTTTTAAATTTTTAATTAGTCATTAGCGGGACAAAAATGATTTTAGTAAAGATAATATCTTAAAATATTTAGTTTCTTATCTTTGAAGATGCAAAATTTGTCTTTAGCAATAATAATAATGAAAAAAAAACCGTGTTTCAAAATTCCTGGAAAACTTTACTTAAAAGATAAACAATTTATGAATTCATCTCTAGTCACGTTTTGCAAATCAATGAAGCAGCGTTATATGCCCGTTTATACAATTAAGTTTAGTATAGGTTTAACATATGGATGAGATTTTTTTTTTGCTTTACTTTTGATTTAGTTATAAATATTCGTAAAATCAATTACCTTAAATATCATTATCGAGAGTAAAAGTATTTCATTATGGAAAAAGAAACCGTTGTTGTTCTGTAAAAATTTAAATCGCATTTTAAATCATTTTCAATTTCGAATTTCTTTCCAGAAATTAAAATAGAACTAGTCGTTCTAGCCACCCACAGGGCGTGTTCGCGGCCAGCACCCACTTTGCTCAGCACTGCCCCTGCCACCTCGCTGCTTCGAGGTTCTCAGACACTACTCTTTCAGTTTTAAATACTGCATGAAGAACAGTGGAACAGACCACAAAACCGTATTAGATTTCATTCTTTGTAGACAACAGATTCCTTTAAAATTTTTAAATCTTTCAATCAACCTCATCTAGTTTTAATGTTTTGTATAACTTTTTCACGAATTTCTGCATTAAAGTGTTCAGATCCATAAATACAGAATGATATCACTCTAAATAAACAGTTTCCATCGCATACAATAGGTATTTTACAATATTTTTGACACGCCATTTTGATGGAACTTTTGGGATCTATATATTTAAAATAATATGGTAAACCTTCAGACAGTTCGCCAGCTAAAACCCCTCCACGGATTTCGATAATTTTTATTTCATATGAAAGCTTATGACGTCTAGATATGTCATCAAGGGTCGTCTGATCCCCACCCCCCATTTTCGAGCGAAATGAATAAAACGTTTCTCTACCATACATTCTCGATATGTTTTTTCAATTTCGTTCGAAAATGGGGGGGGGGGGCCGGCGACCCTTCATGACATATCTAGACGTCATAAGCTTTCATATGAAATAAAAATTGTCGAAATAAGTCGAGTGGTTGTGGCTGGCGAACTGTCTAAAGGTTTTTCCCCATATAGAATGCATGGTGGAGAAATGTTTTTTTCTATTTCGTTCGAAAACGGGGGGAGGGGTGCAGGCAACCCTTGATGACATATCTAAAGGGTATAAGCTTTCAAATGAAATAAAAATCATCGAAATCCGTCGAGTGGTTGAGCCTGGCGAACTGTCTGAATGTTTTACCATGTCATTTTAAATATATAGATATTTCAGACTTTTAAAATATCTAAGTTACATTATCTTTTCTTTTACACTTTTTTTAAAAATTTGCCCATTAAAGTGCATTATTTTAACGTAGGACTACGTTCATCCCATTGGGGTCTCAGGAAGGAATTTGCCTCTATATATCAGTAACTACATATGTTAAAAACATATCTAATGTCTTATTTTAGAGATAAAGGGTAACAACAGAAGTTACAAAAAAAATTGAAAATCGGAATTGTAGTTCAGTGACTACTGAGTCGCAAAATTGGGCGAAAAACGCATGAACTAGTGACGTCACACGCATGAGGTGCGCTCGCACAATTGGCTGACGCTCTCTCTTACTACGTTTTCGCGAGCGAGATTTCGTGATTGAGTTGAAAATTGAAAAATATTGAGCTGAAAACACAAGAGAATTGAGAGTAACTTCGAAAATCAAAAGAGAATTGAGAGTAACTTCGAGAAACAAAAGAGAATCACGAGTAACTTCGAGAAACAAGAATATTGCTAGTAAATTCGAGAAACAAAAGAGTATCGCGAGTAACAAAGAGAATCAGATAAGATTCGAGAAACAAAAGAGAATCGCGAGTAACAAAGAGAAACCGAGGAACTTCGCGAAACAAAAGAGTCACGCGAGTAAAGTAGTCCTACGCCTTTAACATCAGCGACTGTTTAAAAAAAGACAGCCTCCCGTCATTTTTTTTTTCAAAATAGTGATTTATTTTAAGTTCGTTTTAAATCAATTGTAACTGTAACTTAATCACTTTGATCAACTTTGGTTTTTGAAGTGACAAAAAATTAATTTCAGCCATGTTTAGATGACAAGGATGTTACCCGAGCCGCTACTGGCACCTGAATCACTTCAATCATGGTTTACATCCAATGACAGAAAGGAAAACAATTTCCCCTTTCTTGGCACAAACCGTAGTTCTAAGAGATTATTTTGAAATTTTATCTAACCGTCATATAAAGATTAAGTAGGATTTTGCGATAAACAATTTGGTATTGAAGATTTCCGAATTGTATAACACTTAAACTAAATTGAATTTCTCCACAAGGAAGATTATATTAGGGCTTAGGTCTTAAATTAAGAGGCTCTTAAAAGGTTACAATCCTTCATTTCTACTGAAATTATTACCATGTCTCAAATGAATTTTAAATGCACATTTCGACTCATGAGTTTTCATATCACTTTTGAAATGCCTCATGCGTAAAATCTATTTCATCTCTTCTAGTCCCTCTATCGACAGGGATTGATTGTTTTAGCATAGCCTGTACTCGTACTGCGAAGATCTAAGGATCACAGTTGCTTTGTAATAAGATCTCGGGTTTGGAATCAGAATAATTTTTATAATGCTATTCTTATCAGAGGAATCGTACTGCCAAAATCTCAGGATCACAGTTGCCTTATGATAAGGTCTAGGTTTTGAAATCAGAGGAAATTTAGGTTTTTGAAACACGATTTTCCGATGCTTCTTCAACTCTTTGAAGTTCTGAATCGACAGGGATGTTTGTTTTCACATAGCCTGCATTTCTTGTTCTGCGAAGTGGACAAGATCGCAGTGGTCTTGTGATAAGGTCTCGGTTTCGGAGTCAGACGAAATTTAAGTTCTTGAAACACGATTTTCCGATGCTTCTTCGACTCTTTGAAGTTCTGAATCGACAGGGATGTTTGTTTTCACATAGCCTGCATTTCTTGTTCTGCGAAGTGGACAAGATCGCAGTGGTCTTGAGATAAGGTCTCGGTTTCGGAGTCAGACGAAATTTAAGTTCTTGAAACACGATTTTCCGATGCTTCTTCGACTCTTTGAAGTTCTGAATCGACAGGGATGTTTGTTTTCACATAGCCTGCATTTCTTGTTCTGCGAAGTGGACAAGATCGCAGTGGTCTTGCGATAAGGTCTCGGTTTTGGAATCACAGGATTTTCGGTTTGAAGCATGATTTTTCAATGATTCGTCAACTTTTTAAGTTTCTCAATTGACATGGATGAATTGTTCTCGCGTAGCCTAATACTTCTAGTAACTAGCACGATAAATCCAGCGGTCGTTCTCTTCATTTTACAGCAGTTCAAAATAATGAGATCCAATCCCAAGTGGCCTTTATGAAGCTATAAAATAGAACATTAATATAACTAAGTATGCAAAATCATGAAGTCCGTTCCTAGCTGGCTTTATACAGTTATTTTCCACATTATTTTTACATATTCGCGTTTAATCTGTCGATGTGAGTTAAGAATCTCTACGTTGTTCTGGTGAGAAAATTTCTGGACTATAATAATTACTTTTTTAAAATATATGTCCAGCTCTTTTTGGAGAATTGCAACATCCAATGAGAGCGCTAGCTACACTAGCAGACACGCCTCTTCGCTAGTGTGAGACTTTCTGATGCGGGGGGTATTCATTCGATGACGTAGACTAGTGGATAACGTAATATTGCATTTTATTTTACTTCTAACGGCTGCGTTATGACGTCACGTCCTTTATTTTCCTGGGAGGAGCGTGATGGATTCCAAAATTAAATTGTCGTGTCTCATTTGATATGTATCAGCGTGCGAGAAGTGCATATTTTCTGATAAGTAGGTACAAGAATGAAACTCAGCTTCGCAAATTAAACAATCGCTGTCAGTTTCCTTTAAAACATAATTATTATTTTTAAAAAACCCCTCTTCAACAATAGGCAATTGAGTGCTATATAAACTTCCTTCCTATAGAAATCTGACCTCTCTTCGAGATTTAAAAAAATGCCAATTCAGCTTGTTTTAACCATCTTTCTTCATATCCCCCAAACGGAACTTTCTCCGATATGATATAAAATATTTTTTTTCGAAAATTCCTTTTCAATAGAAAAAGTTAGATGCATGCCTGTTCCACTCTAGAGGATACGAGAAAGAATGTTCGAAAGAAGGAAAAAAAATCGTTTGGATATGTGAGTCAAAGGGATGAAAAGGCTAGAGACGGGTTATCCTTCTCTTCTAACCCCTTCCCAGAATGCATCGGGAAGATTTTAGCGTGACGTGGAGGAGTTTTGGCGGGCTCAGCCATCTGGGAATTGGTTGCCATGGCGACGGCTTCCCCTTTCAACGCGTGCTAGCGACATGTCAATGTAACTTCTCTATTTCGGCATGTGGAAACTCTCTTCGCGTTAGCCTGAATTGACGAAGTGTACATGATACGGTGGGTGTCTATGATCCATGGATTTCGTAAACATCCAATGTTGTGCAGGGAACGATACCTTTAAAAGGATAAACTGGTTGTCACAGAGTCTATTTATGAAATATTCTTATCTATAAGCATTTAAAAAAAATTGTTAGAATATAGGAAATAAAATGTAAAACTCGGTTACTTTCTCATCGGAGATTAAAATACACTTTCGGGAACTTCAATCAGAGTTGCCGAAAATTTTTAGTGTTGTTATTACTAGTAGTATTGTGAACAGTAGACCTCGTGTCCAAAAAAAAAAAAAATAATAATAAATAAATAAGCATAAAATATGCTCTTCAGCGCAGTCTTTAAAGGTTTAGTCATTTTTTTTCGAATGCGAATGATTTATATAAATTTCTGCTTTATCAGTATTCAGAAAATTACAATTAAATGTCTGCTTTTATCAGTATTCCCGAAATTACAATTAATTGTCTATTATATCAGTATTAACAAAACAGCAATTAAATGTCCTGCCATTACCAAAATAATACAAATTTTTTTAATGGTACTAAGTCATTTTAGACTCGCCGAACATTGAAACCAACGAAATGGCCACCATTTTTAAAAGAATTAAAAAATAAAAAGGGAGGCTGTCTCTGCGAAACGGCCGCACGGCCGCTGGGATTGAGACTTACTTACCTTACTCAACTGTGACTAAAGTAGCTGTATGTGACTAAAGTAGTTCTATGTGACTAAAGCAGCCCAATGTGACTGAAGTAACTCTGCGACTCTGAGATTATGAAACTAGAGTAGCTCTTTGTAACTCTCAATTTATGTGACTGATTCGTGATTTTGGCTGGGGTTTTTTTTTCGCGAAATTTTTTTTTCAAAAGTAATATATTTGCTCATGTTAATAATATTGGATACAATTACTATATCGATGTAGAGGCTCCCTGGTTTACTCCTGATGTAGAGGCTGTTTCTTTTATTTGGAAATGATTTGTGATGAAATTCTTCTTTTGTTTATTCTTCTCATAATATCGTTTCGATCGTTCTTTCCGCAACTGCTTTGCTCGTTCTTTCTTCTCGTTCTTCTCTTCCTCACTTACTTGACGTCGATACTATAATACAAATATAATACAAATTATGTGATGTAACTCTGTGACTCTGAGATTATGTGAGTTGAGATTATGAAACTGGAGTAGCTCTTTGTAACTCTGAATTTATGTGACTGATTCGTGATTTTGGTTGGGTATTTTTTCGCGAAAAAAATTCGTGTTCTCAAATGTAATATATTTGTTCATGTCATTAATATTGGATACGATTACCATATATATGTAGAGACTCCCTGGTTTACTCCTGATGTAGAGGCTCTTTCGGTTATTTGGAAATAATTTGTGATGAAATTCTTCTTTTGTTTATTCTTCTCATAATATCGTTTTGATCGTTCTTTTCGCAACTGCTTTGCTCGTTCTTATCTTCCTCACTTATTTTACGTCGATCAGCAGCTCGATTTCATCTTCGCTTCAACAAATCACTTCGCTGACTCATTTTGGAAGTTTCTAGAAATTTCTACGGAACAAAATTTGGAAAATCCAGTTAATATACCGCTCACAACCGACTGCAGCAAGTGACTGAGGACGCCAGACAGTCAGGTATGAGAAAGCGCGGGGAGCTAGGTTGGTCATTGTGTGCGCGCGCATCGGTCTCTGTGACGTAATCAAAATTCATCGTGATTTTCAACAACTTTGCAACTCGACTGTGACTAAACCATAATTCCAAATTCTAAAATTCTTTTTGAGATCTTCAATTTCTACCTTTCTCTGTAAAATGAAATTATATTAATCATATATTTCAAATTAATTTCCGTTTTTCAATAGAAAGTAATAAATGACGTCAGTGATATAACATGCGCGTGATATAGTTTAGACGCCAAGATGCATCTGATTATTTATTGCAATCGTGATGATATAGTTTGATAATATTTTTTGACAACGTTTGACAAGCAGAGAAGTGCTTTGTTTTCATTAGAATTTCGAAAAAGAATTCCTTTGAAATTTTAACTTTTGACTTACGTTTGAATAGCTGAGAATTTCATGGTTATTGAATTATAATAAAATTGCTAAGCAGCGAAAAATACTTCACGCGGAATGTTGTTTACCAAGTGGTTTTTTGAATAAAGAAATATGTAAATAATTTGTCAATAAAAAATATTTCCTGTCATAAAACGTATGCTTATTTTATTTATTTTCTAACAATGTTATAAACATTTCTCTCGCATATATATCTATTTAACACGAGTCAATTTGCACCCGTCAAACCATGAAGGGTCATTTTCTAGTTTTTTTATTAATAAAAGACATGAAAATATTTGCATTTGTCATTCACCTAAAAGCGATAAAAAAATTGCCAAAAGTGTATTAACTAAGGTTGAACTATTCTGTGATAGGCGAATTTATTTTTATATGATAGAAAGTAGTGTAAAGATAATAATTCAAAGACAGAAAAAACTCCAAAAAGAGGATACGAAGAATTTATCGAGTAGTTGTACATTTTTCTACGTCCTTCGCTCACCTACATATACGACACCTGCATGCTGAACTCATACTGAAAAATCCATCAAATTATACCCATAAATCCATTCTTCACGAATCCCAGCTCATATTTCCGCTGCAGAAATCTCCAGGATCAAGATCTTACTAAGCCGTCTCATTATACGAACAAATAGTGTAGAGGGCAGTAAAATATACGTACGTCCGCCCATAAAACTCCAGGCATGAAATTGAAAACCCGGTAAGGCGACGCGACGGCGTCAGAGAACCGGATCAGTGAAAAGACGTCGTGTTTGCTCAAAAATGCGTGATAAATAGGATATTA
>BGPR01007420.1:0-22753 GCA_013235015.1 Araneus ventricosus | reverse complement strand
TTATTAACACGTTCCGAGCAGAGCCGTTTTTGCTCGACTTTTCATTCAGGCCATTTGATGTTTTGAATAATTAACTGATAGATATTTGAAGATTGATGTATTATCACACTATAGGGGAGATTGGGGTAAAACCGGGTACACTTGATTCTAGCAATATTAGTTCTTCTTTCTAACGGACAAATACCGAATTACACTCTACTAGTCAAGGAGAAGGAACAGTCATAGTGGCGTGTTGCAGCTGTTGAATTCACTGCTTCACTGAAGGCTTATTTGTTTTAAGACGTCAACTCTCTCGTTTGATTTGAAACTGTCCTTGCTTAAAAATCATCACACTTTTGAAAACTATTTTTAGTCCAACCTATTATGCGTTTGCTAAGGATTCATACCCTATCAAACAATAAAGATTTACTCCAATAATTGCGCTGTTCTACTTCGTTTTCTATAACCTCTGCACTCGGGGTAAAACCGGTACTTCAAGTGACGTAGGACTGGGGCAGTCAGTATTGATGATTTTTCCGTCAATGACGATAAAAACACATCAGACTTTGATTGTTTATATTTTAATGATGAATTCTCTAATTTAAACACGGAAGAATGGTTAATCTAATGAAAAAACTGTCCTAGTTGTGCCCACGAAAGCTGCAGTGGCGCGGAGAAAGAAGACAACTGCTTTACATGCGAATTTTGTAGCTAATATTCTTAAATTGTCATATAAAATAAAAACGATTGCAATTTGTTCACTGAAAATCGTTTCAAAATTTCAGCACTGTGTTTGAAGATTCTAATTAATGTTTAAAGTAGAGTTTTCTAATGTTATGACTTAAGGATAATTTGAAAATATTAAATCTCATGTTCCTATTGCTCTAACTCTCAATCTTTAGTTAAAATAAGAGCCTCATTTTGTGAAAAAGCTGCTATAATTGTTCGTTATCGCTCTCTTTTGCGACGTCTAAGGCTTGTTTGGTGGTTAACTTTTTAATCAAACGATTTAGATAATCACTGGCGGTTAAATTTTCAACCAACGATTTAAGCTATTTGCAGTTTAGCCATTTTAAGAGCCTTTTTTTAACCACTTTAAATAAAAAGGATTAGACCAACTCAAAGAACACAGAATTTAAGGCTTTGTGTGCTGAAGAAAGAACTGATTCGAACTTGACAATGATACAGTATCGAAGTGGATTTGGCGATTGCTTAAATCAGAGGATTACCGGAAATCGATGTGTGAATCCAAAATAAACAAACCAGAAAAGCCATCCATGTTGAAAAGAAGAAAATAAATTTTTAAGAAAATTTGAGTGGCCGAAACAACAATCATTACCCGTGAGGCGCTGAAAACTATATGATAAGAAAAGTAAATCCCGATTAATATCAAAAGACGGGAATTCATAAACAGGAGTTAAAATTTAAGATAATATGTGAATGTGCGAATTCCTGTATTTTGATAAAAAAAATATTTTCTACTTTTTAATAAATTAATAAATGTTCATTAAGTTTTAAAAAGTTTCATTTTATTAATAGATAAAAATATTTTAAAAATATTTTTTAAAAATGTGGAAAGGTGCAAAATAAAACTAGACAACGACAAGAAGTAAGAATCCAGTGAATGACTTCATCAGAGGCCAGACAGTCATGCAGATTCAAAATGGAGTAGGTTTTCTGTAGAGGAAAAAGACTTTAAGGTCTAATATTTTTTTATTTCCTCTTTTGGCCTGAACCTAAACTTTACTCTTTGTCTCTTTGACTTTTTAGATTTTCTCACTTTTTTGTCTCTTTAGATATTCATTATTCATTTTATTAATGTTTATTTAACAGAACGAGTATAATATCCATAAATGGTTTTATTTATTTCTAAATCAGAATTTTTTTGAGAGAGAGTTGTCTAGTTGTAATCTAAAAACTAATATGCGCATTTATAATTTACTTATTTTATGATAAAATAAAGTTGTTAAGATGTTGTAAAGATAGTTTGATTAACGGCTATTACACTATGGAAAAGGGCAACCTAGAAATGGAATTCCAACAATCAAATACTTATCAGCCTTGTGAACTGATACGTCGCACCAACCCTATGCGAAAGCCAATTATTGGAAAAACAAAAAACTAGGGGATAAAATCTCCAAAATCTGTCAAGATTAAAAACAAGAAAGTATATAACTTAAAGCATACAATTTCAATAGTCTTAATTATTGTTTTATGACTTGAGACTTGTATATATATATATGTGTGTGTGTGTGTGTGTGTGTGTGTGTGATATTTTAATTTTTTAACTTTCCTAAATAATATTAACGGCATCTCATTTTAAATACTTCTACTTTCATCATAATAAACACACTACAACTTTCTTTTCAAGTCACGAGTTTCTAAAGGGGAAATTCCCTTTTCAGGGTACTTAAGAGTTCTGCGCATTCATATCTGCCTTTTTCACGCCAGCTTGTAAGTTTTCAACAACAACGCGCCGCTCAGGCGTAACCTTCTGAATACTGGTCATGGAGCTACGTAAAAATTGAATCCTTTACCTATGAAGAAATAACGTAATAACCTCAATGCCTGAATGAAAGAAGATTTAAGCCAAATATTGTCTCTTCCATGACCAATATGGACTACATTTCACCTTACTAAAGCCTGATCTTATATATATAACTTGTTATATATGAACATACAAAAACAAAGTAAACAAGACATATCAAAATGCAATTCGTAAACTAAAATTTATTAATTAAACAAAATTACCAAATTGAAAATACTATATATACTAAGAGCAAAAGGTAAGTTTAAACATTTAGATGTTAACATGTAAAAGAACTCTGTTGCTATCAAAGCTATTGGAAAAAGACAATCTAAGTATATGAAGTTTTCAACAATAAAATTATTAGCTTTGTTTGGAAGAGCATTATATATAATGATTTCGTGGTTGTAGTCATTAAAGAGCTGAGTTATTAACTAATTTTCTTTTATTATCCAAATATTTAAGTCATTTTTAAGAAGAGTGGCGTACATACGCGCATCTTAGTTAAAGGTTTCAAGTAAAAAAGCGAACAGAAAATCCCTGCATACTCTCAGGCAAGGGAATAACATATAGACACGTGATCAAAGTGAATAATAGCTATTTTTAGTAAATTACGTAGGTGTTTTATGGAAAAGTATGGCGGCAATAAGTCGCTGATTTCGTGATTTGTGTAGGCGCAAGAAAATTAGAATATTATTTTAGTAATAAATATGCCAAAACGCGAGATTTAATATACCTCCAGCGCGGGAAATGAAACGAAACTGGAGTTTAAGAAAAGCGATTTTGGAACACATTAATATAGTACTAAGATTTTAAAATATATAATATTAGAATTTAAAGCAAAATTAAGCGAAATTATTACATATATATATATAATCATCTATTCGTCATAATTTGGTGAGATAAGATAATACAACCACCTATCAACATCCATTCTTTACTGTAACCGTCCCTTTTGCGGTTACAGTTACAGTGAAGCACTATCACTACTCAAAGGACGTGTACACACTGACACAGAAGATAGAGTTCACTGTTACGTTAGCTCATCCCCATTCAACCATGAAAACATCCTGCGGGGGATGTTGCATTGTCCCTGCTGACCCCCTTAAGAGAGCTAACTTTTCGGCGCTCTCACTTCCTGATAACGGAACTGTTCCTTTTCATTCGACACCTTCCCTTCCCATTGTTCTATCGAGGGGCGGGCGGGGAAGTCCTTTGTTCGAAATATTTTCGAAATCAGCACGTAAGCTTTAATTAAGCGAGTTGCAAATTAGGGTACCAGTGGATATTTTTAAGAAAATCTGAACACAATGTTTGGAGTAATTGGATTTTAAGATGCCGGAAATGTTACTTTTTTTACCTGAAAGCCTGAAAACGAAGTTCGAGCTAGATAAGATATTTTTGCTGGCGGTAATTAAGTTTCCAAGTTCAGAAAGCCCAGGATGGCAACTGCGATATTCGTAGAATATTCTGGGATTGCGAAGTTTGTGTTTCGAATGTAAATATTTGCCTTGTAGTAAAGGAGTTGGGGATATAGATTAAATTGTAGCTTTAAATCAAATCCGAATTTCAGAATTCAATACATGTTTATCTTTTCAAACTAAGCGCCATCTAGTGCCTGGTTCAGATTTAGTTTTAAAGGCTCATGATAATTCTATTGCAGAACGGATTTATCACTTGGAATATTTTGAATGATAAAAGTTAAAACTTTTATAGTTTCGAAAAATTATTATAAATGAAGGAATTTGAACCTTGAATAATAATATGAAGTTTTGTAAATAAAGTGCTTTTATTTTATAGCATATGTTTAATGTTGAAACTCTTTTATAGTTTTACAAATTGCTTCTAATCTCTATATATAAAATTGAAACGACAAATCGCTATTAAAGACTAAAACAGTAAATTAATTGTCTTCAAATTTTGCTCGAAATACTATGAGGCACGAGGAAGGTTGTAATGGAGGTTTTGTGACATTCAATTAAATAGTTATTTTTTTATTTATTAAAAACTATCCTTCCACTGCGCATGTGCAGTTCCTTAATTAGCTTCCAGCAGTTTTAAAAATCGTTTGGTTCAATTGATATTCTCATTTTAATAGAAAAAACCGTTTCATTCGATAAAAGTATTTTTTCGTATTATGGATGAGATTTCTGCTTTGTTTACTTACATTAAAAACCTTGACTTTATCTGCTTGTATGTTGGACTTCCGCTTCGAAGATCCATTGACGTAGCATTACACCGGAAATACGTATTAGAAGCATTTAATGTAAACAAACAAAGCAGAAACCTCGACCATAACTTTTGGTATAAAAGATTTTTTTTTATATTAAAATATTAGACATGAAAATATCTTTATCCCGAGCAAAATCGTGTATATCAAACACCAAAATATAAATAAACAACATATGATAAAACTAATATGAAAGAATATCCAGTAAAATAAGAATTAAAAATGGGAATATTGGAAAAAATGTTTTGAGATGCCGCTTTTATTTATATATCCACTAGCTGTTATGCCCGACGTTGCTCGCGATTAAAATACCTTCATGTCTAATATTTTTGATGTAAAAAACTGCTTTTGTATAGAAAATTACAATACCCAAAATTTTTTTATTGTCTGAAATGTTTTTTAATTAAGATGAGATTATCAGTTGAACCAGACGATTTTTAAAAAACGCCGGTAGCTAATTTTCTCTATATTATTAGTATTTATTGCATAGGTATTTCAAATTTTGTTCATAAATCTTGCAGTATAAGAAAGATTTTAACGGATATTTTGGGACAATAACAAAGTAGATTTTTCATTGAGAAAAAGAGTTAGAATAAATATGAATTAAAAAAAATAATAAAATTTGTCTTCATCCGAAATTCTTCTAATGTGATCTAGCACAGTTATGTATTCTTGTTCTCCACCAATAAAAAAAAGTGTTATAGATTGTAAATTATGTACACAATTTAATTTTTGAAAAATTATAAACATGAGGGTAACGAATTGAACGGAAATGAAAGTTGTGTCATGAAAAGTTAATTTTTTAAACTTTTATTATGTGTAAAAATAGTTTTTGTGACATAATACATATTTTCGAAAAATATCACGGGAAACGCTAAAATCTTGCTTAATTTCTAATTAACTGAAATTTTAATAAGATTTGGGGCTTTTGAAAGTTGACGGTTGACTCTCTTCTTATATAAAACATATTTATAAAAATAAGCAAGAATTTTAGAAATAAAGGTAAATTAGTTCAAAGTCTAACCGTTGCCTATCAACGGAGTAGCTATAAATTTGCGTTACTTCAAAATCGTCTGCACGTAATTAACAATTGTTAAACTTTAAAAAATTAATAAAAGTTGAAGGAAAAATGTCACAGATATAAAATGGGTATCATTGAAAAGGTAAAATTTGAACTTTAAGATGGTATAAAAATATTTTTTGTTGGACAATTTGCTCCGAAGTTATGGCGAAAAATCGGTATCGGTTAATTTCGAATTAACTCACTGTTTAATTAACTTTCGGATTTAGAAAAGTTCCTAAGTGTCTTTCCCTTGTCTTAAATAATAAGTGTGCAAAATTTGGTTGAAAACAGTACATTGGTTTAAGAGGAGAAGTTGAACATAGCTACATACCCACATACATAGCCACAATGACTTTTATTTATATTAAGATTACTCTTAGTGAGACAGTTTGCGATTTTTGTTAGAGGTAAATATGTTCAAAATTAGAATACCTAAGAAGCAACTTCAACAAGTAAATTCGTCTTAGAATATTCTGGGATTTCAAAGTTTGCTTCTAAACTCTAAATATTTGCTTAGGAATATAGGAATAGAGAGTATGGATTAAATTGTAGCATTAAATCAAATCCGAATTTCGGTGTTCTATCATGTTTACTTTCCCTATATAAGCGCCATCTGTGGATTTTACAAGAGCGTTTGAATAAAATCGTAGAAATACAGCTTTTAAGTGATCATTATATCACATTTCTACAACCAAACAATTTTATCGTGTGGGATGCATTTAATATGAGATTTACTATATTACAATAGTTTGAAATACTTATTATAAAGGATAAACTCGGCATTTGCTTCATGTTTCATTATTCCATTTTTATGTAAAATACTTGTTTTAAATGTAAACAATTTCATCTTATTTCATAAGTTTGTTGAAAATTTATATCTCATTTCGAATTGCTTCTAATAAATAAAATGACCTATGCCTTTATAATGAATTCGAAGATTTACTGTAATTTTATTTTTAGGAGGCAGGTATTTTTTAACCGTTTAAAAATGAAGCTCAAATAACCGTTTAAAAATAAAGCTCAAATTCGACTTTTACAGACTGTAAATAAGTTCCAAGTTTAGAATTCCCACGATGGCAAGTGCGAAGTTCGTAATTCTGATGTTTGCTTTCCAAATGTAAATATTTACGTATTTCGTAATGCAGTCGGAAATATTGATTGAATTGTTGCTTCAAATCAGATCCAAATTTCAGAATTCTATACATGTTTGCCCTTCCTGTTCAAGAGACATTTCTCAGTTGCATGAGATGAACATTTCGATTGAAAACGTTGACTCACTATAATATTTTCTCTCAAGCGATATCACCACGTGGAATTTTATTATAAAGAAATAATATGTGTTTTTTGAGCGTGAATATTTGAATGACTGAGCGAAATTTCAATGTATAATTTGTGTTTAATTTGATTATAATTTGTAAAAGAATTTGATTATAATGTGTAAAATAATTTGATTTTATCAGGAAATTTTAATAATAGTAAGTGTTATAGGCTTTCGATTGCTTGTATTTTGCTTAAAATTGACAGTTGCATTTTAAAGAAAAATTAATTTTCTGTAAAATCTAGCGTTTCATATGATAATTTCTCAATTACAGAAATTTCTCACGGCGATCATATCTGCATGAAATTTTCATATTAAACAACCAACATGTATACTAAATTAATTATTTCATATTGGTGTTGTTACGATGTCAGTATGACTTGGCTTCACTCGGACTTTCTATTTTTAAAGCATTCATGTTCAAAGAAATAAATTCTCTTTCTCGTTATAAACCTCTAATATAGAAATCGAATAAATGTGAAGGTTTAATGTTTTAAATTTTTGGAATAGTTATAATTCTTAAAATTTAGCAAAATTAATTAATTAAATTTTGATTAAAATAAAAAACAATAACATATTTTGCATTAAATAGAAAGGCGCATATGCAGCCAAATCTAACGAAATACAAAAACAAATAATAGAAATTTAAATTAAAAGAAAACAAATTAAAAGAAAACAATGATAAAATGAAAAATAATGAAAACAATAGACGTTTTTGCGTGCAAACGCAGCAGCAAAAAGTAATTGCTTCAACAGAAATTTTAAAAAAATACAACAAGAACTATAGAGAAACCAAAATTTACCAATACTTAGAACAATTTGTAAAGAAATTATTCAAAATGAAAAGGAACTAAAATGGCTCACTCATCAGAAACCACACGCCATTTTTTAGTTCAAAAATGAACAAGATTTTCTGTGGAAAGGAACGACAAAAAGTCAAAATTTATTCCTTCCCTTATTTATTTATTTATTAAATTTTTGGAGCTTCAGTGTCGAGACATCTGATGGATTGAAATCTTGCGGTATTTTCGATTTTCCTTCGCGTAAGAATTTCGGCCTCCTTTAATGAAGTCAATCCATTGTAGTTCAATATGTTCTATATTCAATTATCCGTAATGAAACGTTTCAAACATAGTCTTTCACATTTTTAGTTCCATAACACAAGAATAGAGTCAATTCATGTCTTGTCACAGCAGTGGTGAATCCGGGGAGCTATGGAGCTGCTGCCCCCTCCAGAGCTAAGCCAGAATTCTTGATTTTAATTAAAATCACTGCACTGTTTGTTCTTACTTTTCCTTTAAAAAACTTAATAAAAATGTGACAACATTGCTTTTTGGCTTGACAGACTCGAAAATTTTCCTACTTTTCTGGTCATTCCACTATTCCTTGTAGCGTTGACACTGTCGGAGACACTTTTTGACTAGTCATTTCATTGTAGTTTTTTAATTAAATTATCGAAAATATTGTATTATTATTCTTATTGTCAGACTGTGACATTCTAACTGCACAGTGCACATGTCGTTTCAGTATGTAATTAAATTTGAACTGTAGGACGCATTGCGCATGCGCCTGTCGTAGACTATGTGCTCTTGGAGTGTGTTTACATTTTGCCTAAACTTTTTCAATTAAAGAAAATTGTTATTTTTCAGCATTTGGCTGTTATAATGAAGAAAGATGACTGTCATACGAAAAACGTTTTCCCTAGTTTACGTATAACAATTTTGAGTTATTAAAAGCATAGACTAATAAAATTAAAAGAGAACTTTATAAGGCAACACTTTACTATGTGGTGCTCTTTTAGGCCTAATCGTTTTTCTAACACATTGGTATTGGAAAAACGATTTATTTCCTTATGATCGATACGAAAAGATCTATTTTCTTACTTGTGAAAGGTCATCTAATAAAAGATTTAGTTATAACTAATTGAATAGATTATAAATTCTGTAAAAGAACTATTGTAGTTCATATAAGACTTTCTCTAATAATGTTAGCGAACATGAGTGATTCCAATGTCAATAGGAAACGAGGCTAAATAATTAGGCAAAGCTAAGGACTAAATAAAATTAAGCAATAAAAGTTCAAAAGTAAGAATTGTAACTATAGTGCTAAAGGAAATAGAAACTTAAAATAAACAATTATTAAAACAACTAAAGAATTGTTCCTTCTGATATCGACTGCTTTCACGCATGGTATAAAAATATTCGAGATTGCGCAATTGCTATTATTTAGACAGACAAAATCAAATTTAATAATTTGGGAAATATTTTTGTAGATAATTTTATTTATTAAAATTTGTTAATTCATTGCCAAAAAAGATAATAAAGAGTAATGATTACAGGAAAAAAAAAAAACATTTTTTCTAAATTTATATCGCCTGCTAATAAATAAATGATAATGTTTGGAAAGAAAAATTAGCAACATCAAAATTCTACGTAAAGAAGTTAATGTATTTTTTTACATAAATATTTCTTCATATTAGGTATTTGCAGTACATGCCTTATACAGAGCATTTTTCTGTTCTATAAAGCTTGATAGCAAGAGAAATGGTTTTAGAATATTTTTTGTGACTCTTTAAGAGATGATAAACATTTTTAATATTTTTTGCGTCATAACTTGCATCCATTTTTGTAATCTTCGCCATTTTGTCCTAAAGATAAAGTAAAATGACAGTGTGTTAAGAAATCACGTAGAAGAATTATTTTTTGTACTAGAAACGATGTAATGGGTAAAAAATTAACCTCCAGCTAAAGTATATATTTTAGATAATTTTTTAAAGAAACTAATGGAAAACCTTTTTTCAAACCAATTTTATATGTCTATAAAGTTCTAAGAATGGCACAGGAAGTTCATTAAAAGTATGTTCATTCTGTGGTGGTGTAAAAAAAACTATCACATAAAACTAATACATGATAAGCAGCTTAGCCTCTATTACTTTTAACAGTAGAGTAAAAAATATTCAAAAAGTTCTACATCTATTTTTAATACCTCCTCCGTAATTGCAAGTACTTTTTCTTTTAAGTAAGTAATCCCACAATTTTCGTTATCACCAGGAAATTTCGAACTTGCTTAATATCCTACGAAAGTTGTTTAATCCTATGTTATGGTTAGTAAGAACATGGTGATGAGCAAACTAAATATTTTCTCTGTAAAGGAGAGAAAAAAAGTGCAAAGAAGAACGTCCATTTTTAATTATATTTTCACCTTCGAATAATCCCAGTAGAATATTGCTCTTGGAGATTATTTACTTATTAAGAATTGGTAAAATAATTTTTTTCCTTCAGAATGGTAAATCTTGTCCAAACCTACAGAATGCAATTACTGGTGTGATAATTGGATATTTTTTAAGAACATTATTTATGTTGAAATTAATACTTTTAAAAATAAAATGAACCTTTGCAACGGATGAAAGTCGTCTGCGTTCTCAGTTTAAAAAACTGAGAACGCAGAGTTTATTATCACGGAGTTCATTAATTTGAATATGAGATCAGGATTTGCTTTATAGGAAAAATTAAAATTAAAATATTTGACAAAGTGTTTTAAAGATAAATTTTTTTGACGAGAGTTTTGCAAAGATTACTTGCTGAAGATTTGGTAGAATAGTTTATTTTTTCCAGAATGCGAAATCTTGTCTAAACCTACAGCAGACGATTACTGTTATAATATATTCGAGAACTTTATTTATTCTGAAATTAATACTCAGAAAAAATAAAGCTGTATCTAGTTGCGGATAAAAATCGTCTGCGTTTTCAGTTTGTTTAAGAAATGTCGAGTTCATTAATTAGAATCTGAGATTACGAATTTTTCAGAAGAAAAAAATTTAACTAAAAATATTTACCAAAATGTATTTTGCAAACAAATTATTTTAAAACAGATTTTTACAAAATTTAATATCCTTATTTTTTATTCTGTTTGATTAAATTTTATCGTTCCATTTATCATTCATTAATCTCAGAAAAAAATTTCTGAAGCTCTTTTATGTTGAAAATAATGTGTTTGAAGATAAAACCGGATTTAGTAGAGGAAAAAAGGAACTGCTCATTCAATTTTTTAAATAAATGAGGAGTTAACATTTCTTTTTAAATGAATAGTCAATGATAAACAGTTCCTTTCCATCCCTTTTAGATATGGATGCTTTGAATGAATAAAATAAAGTGCTTACCATTGAAATTTTTCGCCAATTTTATTTTCATTAATTCTTTTATCATTATTAATTAAATTTTAGCTAAGTTGTATATTGATTTTCATTTTTGAATAATTATTTTTTATACATAATGAAATGAAAGAAAATTGTTGGAAAAACGTCTTCCGTGTTTTTAAAATTTCTTGCGAGATATCATAAACACTGTTTCAGACATATAATATCTCAATTGAACATTAAAAATATTCAGGAACGTCTGAAAATTGCTTTAGATCTTATCTTTATTAGACTTTTTAAGATATTTACTAAATCTTTTAGATAAAATATTATGGTCTTTAATCTTTATTTCTTTTTATCCACTTGTTTTAGTTCATGGGTTGATATTTACAGTTTGATGTAAAATGCTCCTCGCTACTTTAAAGTTAGAACCAAAGGCATATTTTTTTTTCTTTGACGAATAAGAAAATGAAGTTATTAATTTGCAATTAGAAGCTAGATGACATGGTCAGTTTATTAACTCCATTAGGGACTTTCATACTTGCAATGAACTGAACAAATACAACTACTATACTACTAAATACAACTACAAATTCAACTACTATACTAAATACTACTGGGGAGAAAAACGGTTTATATGTCTATCATAATTTGAAGTTTAAAATTACTTGATAAGGGAAATATTTTAAAGGGAACCATGAATATCAAATTATCCATAAGCGATTCATTAGAAATTAAAGAAACTATTTTCCGAGAATTTAAAGATGTATTGGAAAAAACCGAAGCCATTTATTACGCCTACGAATTGAGTTTATATTTGTTTACATTTTTAACTAAATGAATCATTATAAATACGCTTGTATTGATTATATGTAGCAAAATCACTAAAACCTGTGAATTTTGATATAAGTCTCTACAACTTTCTAGAAATTTGTCTTCATAAAAATATCATACAACAATAAAAATAACATCCTATAATTGTTTAAAATTTATAAGAAGTCCTCCAATCGTAACACATCTTGGGTTTACATTTACTCATACCACTTAAGAATTTTTTCGAGAAAATTATATACATAAAACAGCAAAAATCGAACCTTTCCCACTTTTCCCAATCCCTCACGTGAATAACTCAAGCTTTCGACAAAAAAATCGAACTGAGGAAAACGCCTTCCTTTTCAGACATTGACAGGTTGTGTTTTTTTAACACTTTGCCGTTACTCTGAATGGAGAGCGGGTGACAGGTAAAAGTAGGGCAAGATTAATGGGCATTTTTCGCATTGATACAATTTTTTTTGTCGCCTTCCTGCATTTTATTCCGTCAAACTATGAGAAATGGGGATGATAATAACATCGATTTCTAGTTGCCGCAGCCTGGAAAGGTTTATGCGAATGGAATAAAGCTCGCGAACGGTGTTAACGAACACCGAGGGGCCGGTACACAAAGTTTGTAAACGTAAATATCCTTAATCGTCCGAGCGCCCAATTATTTTGATCATTTAACTGCCAGGTTAGAAAACTTAGCTTTTAAAATAAATGAATTGATCTTTCTTGTATTTAATTATATCTCTGAAATCTTAAGAATACTTTATCCATGATTTTTTAATAAAAAATGCATATAAATACGAGCCGTCTGCTTTATGAACTTAACATTAAAAACGGAAAAAGACGTTTGCGCCGCTAGGAGGTTAAATGGAGAATGTGGGAAAATTTAAGCATATCCCGATTTTTAATTGAATTAAAGTCTTGTTGCGAAGTTACCGGAGGGTTATTTTGGGACAAACCTCATAATTTTGAGCTATGGTCGAAAGATGAGGACGACGTCTTAGACGCAACTCCCTTCTCTTAACTTCCACACCACACCGACGCGAGGACGTTTGAGCAGTAAATAATTTCACGTGCATTAGAGTCAGATAGACGACGGATTTTTCGTTGAATTAGATCCCTAACATGTGGCCTTGTGGTTCCGAAGTTGTGCTTTTGCCACCAAGCTACTCAAGGGAAAAAATGATTAAAATATCTTAGTAAGAAAAATTTTGCGTCGTCTCGTTTAGAACATAATATAGTTTAGTTGCATCAATACCTCTTTCAGAAGCAACACGAAGGCCATATTGGGACAGTTCTCATAATATTGCTCCGTTGTCGGGTGACGTGGACGATACCTGAGAATGTACCAGCTTCTCTCCAAACTTTCACACCACACCAACGGGTAACATTATGGCCAATTATTTTTCGATATGCACCACACGGTGCATATCGAAAAATACTACACACGGTGGAAATCTGGCCCGAACCTAGAACCTGTGGCCCGAAATAATGTTCTTCATGGGCCACGGCCCATTTCCGACAAATCTTAAACTATTCAACATCAGAAACAGCGATTCCTGTGTCTGCGGAAACATGGGAAACCCCTTACACTATTCTACAAGCTGCCTATTTACAACCTCATACCACTCAAAACCGTCAGCTGACATAGAACAACTTTGGTGGAAAAGAGTTATGAACAACACCAATTCTAGGGCGAAAATCAGAAAACTCATACACTTCATCGCTGAAAACGAAAACACTCTTTTTTTCAAAAGATGGTGACAACAACTAGCCGCAGACTCAATTAACCCTAGGTGCTTGTCTTCTCTCTTATCCCATACATAAGGCACCACCATCTCAAAGTCAAGAACACAAAGATTTGAAAGAACTAACAGTTAAATTACTAAATATTATATCCTTTTGTTCTAAATGTCCTCTTTTTTTGTATCCTTATATACAATATATATATATATATATATATATATATATTTTTTGCTCTGGGATTTTCAATAAAGTTTCACGCATACCCAACCAACCGACAGGGAGCCCTCCTGCCCCCGAGTTCGGGGGTATGTTGTGGTGTTATGGTCCCTATGAGTGGGGATGAAAGTATGAGAAATGGGGATGATAAATACATCGATTTTTAGTTACTGCAGCCTGGGAAAGTTTATGCGAATGGTGTTAACGAACTCCGAGGGGTTGGTGCACAAAGTTGGTTCGAAATGGATAATGTGAAAAAGATTTAAGCATTTCCAGATTTTCAAGAAAAAATAAGCTTACTTTAGCTAGATTAACTTCCAGCTCCGAAGCTGCATGATGGCTATTTTGTTATAAATTTCGTAAATTTGATTCATAGTTAGAAGAGCATTTGCGCACCCGGGGAAAAGCATTTGATCCTTGATTAATGTAACGCTCACCAGGCACCATACACGACGGATCTTTCGTGGAATTGGGTCTCGAGCCTATGAACTTCCAGTCCTGAAGCCGAGTGTCTACCACGAAACAAAATCTTTGGTCCCTCAAGAGGAAATAAAACCAATGTACATATCTTAAGAGAAATTTTGCGTCGTCTCATCTTTAACATAATTGATTTAGTTACTATAACAGACTTTTAAAATGAAACACGCGGGATATTTCGGGACAATCCTTTGAGAAAGAAATTTTGAACCTTGGTGAGATGACGTAGATGAATCCTGAGCACACACGTCCCTCTCTTCAGACTTTCACACCACACTAACGGGTGGCCTTATGATCATCGATGCCAAATTTAACGTGTAGCAGATCCCCACTTACGAACATACATGTTGGAGTTTTGGTGGCTTCGGGTTTCAAACCTAGAACCCTGTTTTTCCTCAGACGGGACCTGACCACCATGATCCTGCTCCTCTGATATAAATCACGATTCCCTAACCATACCAACAAGATCACTCAGGTCAGACACTGCTTAATTTACGACTTAACCACAGCATTCAACGAAATTATTTCAAATTATTCCAAGCGAAACAGAAGAAGGGGATAAATCACTGCTGACATCATTGATCATTTCCCTGCTTTGGGTCTAATTTTTCTTCCCCCAGATGCCGCAGAGGTAGCCAAGGGGAAACTGGCCTTTTTTGCATCGTTCTTCATTCTAAAATTACTCTGACCCCATTAAGTAAACAATTATTTAAAAATCAATTAAAAAGGGTATTTTAGCAATTCTTGTTTTAAACCAGGGAGAACTATTCTACATATTACTTCAAAAAGGTACAAAGAATCATCCAGAACAACATAGAACAGTAAATAAAATATCTTCTACGTTAAATTTTAAAATTCGGGCTCTTGAGGTAAATGTCAGAGTCATCATCACGACTACCCAGTAAAATTTCCTTGACACCTGTAAGTGCGATAGATTTTGTCTGGACATCAGCACACACACACACACACACACACACACACACACACACACACACACACACACACACACACACACACAATCCACCACACTACTACTTACACACAATCACTATACTAATAAAATAATAAGCACACACACACAGTTCACTATTCCTTTTAAAAGATGAGATGTAGATAGAGAAGTATCATTCAACTGGGCTTCTTTCCACTTATATCGTGCATTTTGAATATTTTCATTTATCTATCATTATCTGTGTTATTCAATATTCTTTTCTATTCTTTTACGCTCCCCCTGTATTATACCTTTTTAATTTGAGATTTCTTATTTGTTTGTAAATTCTTTTATTAATCCTCCGTTAATATCAAGACCTAAAATAGGTAGGGGAAACAAATATAGCCCACTTAAGCCATTAGCTTAATAAGAGGATTAATTAATGCACCATTTGTCTAAAAATTGTTTCAATCTGTTATCTGAACAGTTGACAAAAAACAAACTTAATTACCACTCCAACACATAGTTTAACACTCACCCCAAAAATTCTTTTTGAGACCGCGGAATTTTTTCTGCTAAATCTGTGCTCCTAATATCGCCTATGTCTCAAATGGATTAAAATAAAGTGCAACTTATGCTATAATCATACTTTGTTTATTAAACATGAAAATTAAGGCACAACAAAATTGAAAGTTATGCAAGATAACTTTTTTGCACTTTTAAGAACATAGTTATAGTTAAAGTATTCTTTTAACACTTTTCCCCTAAATTAAACATCAAATTAAGGAAAAACAACTTCGGAGCATTGTCAGGCGATAGGACATCGACTTATATTTTTAAAGGTTATTTTTTTAAATAAAGTGCACCTCAAAAGTCTTGGTCGATAATGGAAATATCTAAGTGGGCGATAATCGGAAATCTCAAGTGGGCCATATTTGGAAGTATCTAAGTCTCAAACATGGCGGCATTGCCCCTTCGGTATCGGATCGCAAATCAAAAATTAAACTACACCGAAATGTAGCCAATTATAGCCACTGTCACTGCCTCGGATGGTGTAACATTTTGACTTGAACTTTACTGATTATACTAAAAGTAATGGAACATGATTATTAATTCACCTAACACGAAAATCAGCAAAAATTCTCAGAAAAAAGAAAAAGCAACACAGGTTCAAACTGTTTCCTCAAACATCTACCGAAGGTGGAAGGTTTGTAGTTCGGATAGTAGCCACCATATACCACTTTAAATCAAGAAGAAACCGTAGTAGGCGATATTTGGGCCCCCTACCTTGCGCACGATATCTGCATTTATTTACCGTTTTCGTCACATTTCAATTTGATTGTTTTACAGAATTATACTCATTTCCATTCTCATAGGACTATAAAGTAGTTATTACAGCTATAATTAGGGTTGCCATACGCCCCGTATATACGGGACCGTCACCGTATTTCACTACTCATTCCCGAATGACTATTTGTCCCATTTTTTACCTAAACACTGTATCATTATAATTTTAAAATTACTTGCACCAAGTTTTATAATTATGTGGCATCAGAGAATGATATAATTAAGAAAGTAAAATCAACTGTAAATTATGAATGGGTTTAAAAGAATTAGCCTTATTATTCTACGTGTTCATTTTATTTGATTGCTTAAATTCTATTGATTTTTTATCAGAGTAAAATAAATCATTACCTATCCACTTTTTTTCAGATTTTATCTTTTTAGCGCTTAAACGTCCAGCATCAATGTTTGTCATTTATGGTAACCCTAGCTATAATATAAAAATGATCAAAACCGGATGAACATATAGAATAAATTTTATAATTGACAGTTACATTGGAATAATTTAAGGATGAAAATGATTGTGACTAACGGAAGGTTAAAGTGGCCAATTAGTTCATCCTGATATATTTTATTTTGTCCTTTTGTGATAAACAACAGACGGAATTTTTTTCAAATAAATAATGGATTTTTATTGAAATCAGTTTTCTATTATTACTTGTTTGCTTGTAAGAGTACTCTTTGTTGGTTTAAACTACTATAGGGGGAACAAAGACTTACCGGAGAATCTGTTTCCTCAACGCCCTCTAGTGTTAGGAACACTTTTTATTTGGAAAATATTTTTAATTCTACGAATTTCTTTGATTTATTTAGTAGAAATAGTGGTTTTTGCGAAACATTACAGAAAAAGTTCCAATGTTTCATTTCCAAAATAAATTATTAATTGAAAGCAGTCTGTAGCGTTACGGATTTCAGATGGTGTAATTTTTTTACAACAAACTAAATCCGCATTTGTATAGCTTTTGATAATGAACTCAAATCCTTAAAACGATAGCTGATGCTCAAATGCCCAACTGCGTCCATATAACAAGTTCATCGTGTGTAGGTGTAAAATTCTAAAAATAGCTTGACTTCAAAACGGATTCCAAGAATGTGTTTGCTTTTTCAGACATATTGAAATTTCTTTCTAAAATTTCTGCTCGTTACAAAGCATTTATGTTTACTTTGAAAGCTAAGATGAAAATCATGTTTCAGAAAGAACATTCTTAATACTGACTTCTCACAAAAAGATTCTATTTTAAAATCAGAACTTTATGGAATTAAATGCTATAAGAGAAAACAGCGTTCCTGGCCTTAAGATTGTTTAATGCTGTACATATTGTTATTATTTGTCAACAAAGACAATTATTTTACTACTAATAACAGTTAGTGTGATAATTAAATTAGACATCTTCTTAACTATCTATTAAACTTTTCTTAACGACATTATTATTATCACAGTTGGTTGATAATATATTTACTACTGGAATTGTTTATTTAATATTTTAAAATAAAAAAATAATAATAATTCTAATTATTCCCAAATATTTCTCCGAATAGCATCTTATTATTTTCTTTCATAATAATGATATAAATAGATATACAAGATGCTGAATTATATAATCGTAGAGAAGACTCCGTCCAGTCACAAGGACATTTGGTAAAGCTTAAAGACCGGACCGCCACAGACAGGGCCCGATTAACCCCTTTAGGGGCCTATAGGTAATGTATGTTTGGGGGCCCCCACGCCAACTTCCAAAACCAGATAATTTTATTGATTTTCATTTAATATCGAAATAAGCAGTTTTTGAGCAACAAACATTATGACAAACTAAAATAACAAAATACTTCTTTACGGGTAATCCTCAATAAATAAATAAATAAAAAATAAATCTCGAATATAAAAAGTTTACATTTTTTAATTATAGAACGTTTCAGACGATAAAAGAATTTTGGGTACTGTAATTTTCTATACAAATGTAGTTTTTAACATCAAAAATATTAGACGTGAAAGTATTTTAATCTTGAGCAACGCCGGTGTAACAGCTAGTTTTAAATAAAATGGTAAAAAAATTACAAAACTTTTTCACCCAATTTAAATATTCTTATACAAAATATCCCAGGACTTTTGATTTGTGACCCATAGATCTGCTAACAAATTCGAAAACATAAAAATATTCCAAGAATAATGTTCTGAATTTAAACGATACTGAATCTTAAGTTCAGTAAGTTCAAGTACACACTTCTTGTATATCAAATGGAGCAATGAAAATAATTTTAAAAAATAATAATCTCGGGGCTCACCACAAAGTTGCGAGGCCCATAGGCAGTTGCCTACATTCCATATTTGGTAAAATCCGGCTGTGGCCGCAGACAGTGCCGAATCCGGGGGGGGGGTTCGGGCCGCCGCCCCCCCCCCCCGAGCTAAACCAAAATTCTTGATTTTATATAAAATCACTACAACTGTTTGTTCTAAATGTTCATTAAAAAAGTAATAAAATCGTGACAACATTGCTTTCTGGCTTGACAGGCTAGGAAATTTTCCTACTTTTCTAGTCATTCCACTTGTACTTGTAGCGTTGACGCTGTCGAAGTAATTTTTTGGCTGGTTATTGCATTGTATTTTTTATTAAATTATCGAAAGTATCGTAGTGTTCTTTACGATTCTTATTGTCAGGTGAGTAAAGTCTGTAAAGTTAAAGTGTTTTGGTTTACATAAGCCATGAGGTTTGACATTCGTCACTGCGATACAAAATTTTTATGACCTCATCCCCCACAGACCCGAACCCTGAATTCGCCACTGGCCGCAGATAATAATCCCATTGAAAGAGTCAAATGCATGGAAACATTCAGTAGGAGGTTTTGTCCCATCATCGGCGATTGAATCAGCCTCGCCACCAATATTGTACCACCGAAGGAAGCGAGGAGCAGCTGCACACACACGCTAAAATGCAATTATTTGTGTTCTGTCAGTGAAAAGGACAACACCAATCTGGGAACTGAGGGTGGTGTTACGTCATGGCTAGCAAGAGCGCCCTATAGCGCTATCTGTAAAAAAATTTAAAAAAAAATGTAATCTCTCTAATGATGTATCCCGATAAAAGAGGATGCACGGAACGACGCAGAATGAAAAGGCTTAGCTTTGCAAAATGATTTGTTTTTCATCTAAACCTATTTACAGGCCTAATTCAAGAAGGAAATTGTATTCTACTCATCATCGGATTGGGGGCTGTTGTTTATTTTTGTTTTGTAATTAGTTGACGGGCCATCCAGCACTGATTCTTTTTATATTTTTATTTGACAACACACTAACACCACACAAAACACTTGTTACAGTATTTACAGTGCACGGAATACTTTTTATCATTTTTAATACTTAATTATGGGTTTCAATTGACAGTTCCTTTGCACACGTCATTTATGAATCACATCTAATTCATTTTTGCCAAATACAAGAGCGTCACTTACTGGTTGGGGGCATGCGCAGTAGGGTGGATCGAAAAATCGAAGTTTGGATAAAATAATCGGCATAGGGTGCAAAAGTTGTCTTTTAAGTGTATTAGCATATATGCAAAATTTTTTCAACTTTGTTTAATATCTTCCGGTGCCCCAAAACGCTTAAATATTTGCAAAAAAACATTTTTTATGCAAATTTCGAATTAAAAATCAAAAATTAAAAATGTGTTAAAGAAATGATTTTACAGGGAGAAACGTAGACTAGAGGGCGAAGGAATGATAAAAAAATACCATCAAAAATTGGAAAATTATCGTACTGAAAAAATATCGTGTTTGTTCGATATCACATTTTGTAAGTGTACAAATTTCGATAAATGTAAATTTCAAGAAGACATGAACATTTCACTTGCTAAGTGATTGTTTATAAAAGATCGAATATTAGAAAGGAAAATGGTTATTGGAGAAGTGGAAGTAATTGCTAATGAAAAAAAGAGAAAAGGAAAAAAGAAAACAGATGGAAGACAAAAGAATAAAAATGTAAAATGGTTAAAAATGATGCTGCTCATGCTCAATCAAAGGAGATGCTTGAGCTCAACACTATGTCTTCCTCCTTGTATACAGATACTGATGTAATTACCTTGGAATATCAATCATAAAATCGTTTAGATTTCCTTACCTTAGCAATGGAATGTGATCGATACGGAGTTTCAGATAGAACAGCTACTTTATTTGTCAGTGCTGTTCTACAAGACATTGGAATTGTACACGAAGGTGAGGCTTCGCATGTGGTAGATCGCAATAAAATTCGTAGACAGCGTAAAAAGCTTTAAAATGCAGTTGCAAAGTCTACCAAGTTAACAGTGTCGTTGTCTCTTTTAACCGGATTATATTTCGATGGGAGGAAAGAAAACACAAAAGTGCTAATTAAGAAGGACACAAGGTACTACCCAAAGACCACGAAAGAGGAGCATTACACTCTTGTAAACGAACCTACCTGTGTATATCGGACATGTTACTGCTGCAGCAGGAGGAGCTAAAGCCATAAAAGAAGCAATACTCAATTTTTTGGAACACATAATATGCGATTAAATGGGCTAACAGTAATTGGATGCGATGGAACAAATGTTAATACTGGGCACAAGGGAGGTATTATTCGCTTGGTGGAACTTGCCTCAATAGACCATTACAATGGTGAATTTGTTTGCTTCAAACAAATGAGTTACCCCTCCGTCATCTACTAAATTCTTTGGATGGGCAACAGCTGGTCCTAAAGAATTTTGTCGACCACTTCGTAAAGCAATCAAAACCTACGAGGAACTACCTGCAGCTCCTTTTTCTTCAATAAATGTGGAGAATATGCCACATAATATAAATAGCATGGTTCTCAGCAATGATCAGCAACATCTATATGATATTTACCTAGCGATATCACGTGGTGAATGTTATTCTGACCTGGCATTAAGAAAGCCTGGTCCAGTTGTTCACTCAAGGTGGCTAACAATGGCAGGTAGAATTTTAAGGTTGTATGTGGTCACAGAAAAACTATCTGACAATCTTATTATTCTTGCAACATATATTATGAAGGTATATGCAACCTGTATGGTTCCATGTCAAGACAAATCCCTCCATAACAGAAAGAGCGCTGCATATTTGGAGACTTATTTTATTTTTTAGATATTTGGAACCCAATTTAAGAAATATAGTACACACTTTTATTCAACGAAATAGCTTCTTTTGTCATCCAGAAAATTTGCTATTGTCAATTATCACAAATAACAGAGAGAATATAAGGTCTTTAGCACTACGAAAACTAATTTGTGCTAGATATGAAAACAGAGGATTATCAGAATAAGAATTTTTCAAGTACCAAAAATAGACTTTAAAGCAAAGGATCTTTTTGCACTTATTAACTGGCAATGAGTTGGACATTTGAACCACCTCTTTTGATGAATGTGCCATTTAAATAAATTGAGGCCATGGTAAAAGTTAGACAGAGGAATGGTCAAAATATCCATGCCATACCCAAGCTGTAGAAAGGTGTTTTCTCATAGTGTTTGAAGCATCGGAAAGTGTATATGGAGAAGAGAAGAGACACGGCTTCATATTGAATAGGATAGAATCAAGCATTATAATACAAAAAGGATTACATCCTTTAGAAATATGTAAATCTTCAAATTAATAGAATTAAAAAATCTATGATTAAGTTCACTTTTTATAAGTTTTGTGATTTATTGCTTTGACTATTAAATTTATACTTCATGTATTATTATAAAATTATAATTATTTATAAGTTTACACTTTAATACTTGAATAATCTGCCAATTTTTCAAATATTTTTCATCAATTCACAATTTTTAATAGATATTTGTAAAAATGTCAATTTTTATCTTTTTGGGGGGCTTTCAGGCCACCAGAAGATATGAATGAACTTTAATAATAATAAAAAAACGCAAATTAATATACCCAAAACAAAACTTTCTTACCTGGCGCTAAGGGAAATTTTGAAAATATTTTTTATAAATTTCCCCCC
>BGPR01007419.1:30451-66739 GCA_013235015.1 Araneus ventricosus | reverse complement strand
ACAAAAAGAATTCACTACAAGTCATTGGTATGTCAATTTTTATATATATATATATATATATTTTTTTTTTGCTCACTCTAAATCCACTCAGAGGCATGTGAAGAGAACTTTCAAATTTTTATATGAACTCTATTGGGTGGGTTTTGAAGAGACTCTTGCACTTGACATCAATAATGTTTCCTTCTTCCTGATTCATATGTCAAATGAATTGGCTTTATATTTTTAGTTTTTTTTTTTTAATGGAGTGTCAAATGAATTAGCCTTTTTGTTGTAAAATATCATTATTTGCTTAATTCGTTTTTTGAATTTTCTTGTTTTACACTTTTTACCTTTTGTTCATGTGTCAATGAAAGGGCTTTACACATTTTAAGTGAGAATTTATTTGAGTTTCAATTGAAATTATTTTTATATGTAACTTAAGCAAAAGCATGTGTGTTTTAAATTGGTTTTTATGGACTTTTATGTGTGCAAAATGGGAATTTTTAATTCAAAGCGTTCTGTGTAACTGGGTTTTTCTTTTCAAGTTTTCATCAAAGCTATGGCGTAGGTGAGTTTAAGTCGCGATTCGGCACTTAGAGGGACGCTGAGTCGTTCTTTTCACATCCGGTCTTTTAGCTCTCCAAGATGGCTAACCTTGTTGAAGGGGGCGAGAATCGTGACGTTGCGCTTCTTTTTGGACAGTGCTGGACTCTTGTCCAATCAGGGGTCAAGCGATTTCGTCATCATGATGTCGCTCGACCTCCCTACTTAAGGGAGCGCTCGAAAAAGACCGGGGCTTTTTCTGGGGTTCCTGCAGGCTGAAGTTTCGTCCCACCGGACGTCTGAGTCAATTGGATCTGTTTCGGCAGAATGCCATTGCGGCTGCCTGGTTTTTTTTGAAGGGCTGAAGGAGGGATGTCAATCTGTAAACATCGAAGCTGACCCTTCGCCAACGATTCCCGGATTGAGGCAGGGGACTGAGGAGTGATGCAGGCGTGAGAGCACAGTATTTTCGAAAATAAACTCCATATTTTTGGCATGTGGCCATGTCAATCCATGGTAGAGCCAACGGAATCTGCCTCCAGACGCGTGACCAAATTTTGGGCATACAAGATCTACTGTTGATCGGAATCCTGACCGGATGAGAGATGAAGGGCCGCGAAGGGGTCAGCCGACCTGAAAGATAAGTCTTTCGTACATGTTTATTTGTTTCTTTTTTGTTGCTAAAGTCATGATAGAGAGAGGGAAAAATTTTGATAAACTAAGCCATACAATATGTGAACTCTTAAATGATCAAGTATTGAAGTTGTCGCAAGACGCACTGAACTATTGGGATATAGGTACCACGTCTCTCCTTGCTTCACTGCAATGTGCATTTTTACATCACGATCTAACTCACCATATAGTTTATCTGAAACTATTAATTCGCACAGTGCCTTAAAATCTTTAACCTCTCTCAGACAACAGTAATATTCCAAATTTGCACTTAGCCTTGACGCGAATTGCACGTAAATCTCGGTTGCTAATTTTTGAGCGTTTTGAAACTGATTCTAACATTCTTGGGGAGTAGGCTGAAATTCTTTTAAAAATACGGATTTAAGTTTTTCATAGTTAGTAATTTCATCATCCTTTAAGTAGACCATTAAATCTGTAACCTTTTCTCCTAATATATTTAGTAAGATTTCTGCTTTTAAATCTTCTGGCATATTTTTTGTCTTAAATGCCTTTTCAATTGATTGGAAAAATAAATTAAACGATTCAGTTTTAACTGGTACCGAAATTGTTAGTGTCTTAATGCATTTAATTAAACTCTCTATACAATTTGATGTATTAGTATTTGGATTTGTGGGGAATCCTTTCTAGCATTTTCTAGTTCCAATTGCTTTTCTAATTGAGCGAGTTTTAGTCTTTCAAATTCTAATTTTGTTTCATTTTCTTTGGCCTCTCGTTGCCGTATTGCCTCGGCTTCATGTTGCCTTTTCTCAGTTACACTATCAATAATGTTTTGCACAAACTCTGATTGATTTTTATATGTATTGCTGTTCTCTATTACAGGGTTCCCACTCTTATTGAAGAAAAAAATTCAAGGACCTTTCACGGAAAATTCAAGAACCATAAAATTACATATTGTAGAAATTGTACATAACTGAATTTTTCTTTTGAAAAATTGTAAAACGTGTCAATACACTTGATATTTCGGTTGTTCTGATTTGACAGGAATCAAACTACAAATTAAAATAATATAAAAAATAATAATATAAAAAATAATAATAATAAAAATAAGTTATAAAAAAATTTCAAAAAAAACGACCATGATTTTTTTTAATATTTGATGTCAATAGGACAAGAGACAGTGTAGAAGCAATAATGAATAACAATAGAATCTTAACTGAAAACTTGAAATATATTGAGATAAAATCAAAAATCGTATCTAATTTATCTTGAATATCCAAAAGTCAATCTCAATTGAACACTAAAGAAATTCACAATAACTATTTTATGCTTTTTGGAACAGATCTTTTATAAATCTTTATATTATATAGCTTTTTAAGATCAAGCCTTGCCATTTTAGTAATTCAATTACAATGTAACAATGATTCAAACAGAATAAAAACTAAATTTTTAAATCAAAATTAATTTTATTTTTGACCTTCTAAAGAGACAATAATCAAAAGTAGCTATCAATACATGATTGATTAAAATTTTAAACAGTTGAGATAGATAAAAATAAGTCACTGATATTTAACCCCCACCTAGATATAAGTTTCAAGTCTAAGCAGCGAAATTAACTCTCCATACTGAAAGGTCCGAAGCGTAATGTGCAACCAACCTATGGTTCGAGAACGTCCCACTCTGTAAAAATTTCCACCTTGGGGGAAAGGGATATTTCCTAGAACTGTTAGGGAAAGTTCGCTGTAATCCTCAAAACTGGCCATTAGCATTTCAACCTCCAAACCAATTTCCTTCAAATAAAACCCCTCAAGATTGTCAGCCCTCATTGCGGTTTTTGAGGGGGGGGGGCGGGGGGCTCAGAGAAATATTTTACTCTGCAGAGGGTGATAAGCAGAGAGGAGAAACACGAGTGCATTCCCGGAGTATTTTCGGCGACCTTCATATTTCACGTTGAGGAGAAAATGGGGGGGGGGCGGAGATTATCGGCGGGACTTTCAAGGACCTCATCCTTTTTTCAATGACTTTCAAGGACCTAATTCCATCAAAAAAATTTCAAGGACCATGGGAACCCTGTATTAGATTTTTGAAGTCATTAAGTTTTACATCATCTGCTACAGTCAAACCAATTTCCTTCACAACCTGAATTAAGTCATCCTTTCTTAATTGCCAAATAGACATTTTTAAACACCGCAAAACTATCAAACTCAAAATAACCAATAAATACAATAATTACACAACACACTCCTAAATAACAATTCAACACAACTAAATTAAACAATTCAACACATTTATCTCAACTCCCGAAATACAAAACTTTTATCACCTCTTTGTTACCTCTACTAAAAATCCAACTGGACCACAAAAAAATCACTTATCTTGGAGCACAACTTTCAATACCCAGACGATCCCTTAATAAACACAAAGGAAACCGCATTTTCCCTTTACACTCCTTACTGACTGCACAGCAGGCCTCATTACCACCCGATTCCTGACACCATGATCAGGCCGGCTATACAGCTGGCCTAGGGTCTTGTGTTCTCAGATAAGAGTGAACGAGAGACTTTGGAGTAACTTGACTTTATTTCATGACAGTATTTACAAAGAGAGTGAACTACTGTACAAATGACTGAGATTATATACAAGTATAATAATACACACAGCACTAGGACTGGGCGATGTATCGATTTATCAAAAAATATCTATTTAACACCTATTTCGCTAAATTGATTTAAGCTTAAGCCGATTCCCGATAATATCGATTTTATGTCTGCATTGCTAAATCGATTTAAGCTTACGCCGATTCTCGATATCTACACAGTTTCCCGATTTCCACTGATTCTCTCCCGCGGGCGCGAGCACATGTTCTCCTTTCGTTGATTGTGGAAACATTAGAGCATTCATCATATCGATAGACCCTCGACCGCAACTGACAAAAAGTGGACATCGATTTAGCTTGATTGCCGACGTGCTCGCCATCTGCACGCAGTGGCGGAGTGGGTCTGAAAATAGTGGTTACCAGGAGTCAGTGAGGGCCCACACATATCTACAATCATAATATGAATTCATATATATTAGGGTGTCCCAAAAAAATGAAAGTCGTTTGTTTTTTTTCGCATACCCTCTTATTTCTTTCCTTTTATGTCAAAACAATTAGAAATAAAGTTTCATGCAATTTGAACCACAGCAACCCGTGCCGACTTGCATCTAAACGTGTCAATCAGTACTTGTGTACTTAAGACAGTGAACGCTGGCACGTATGTTTTGCGGAGCACAAAGCAGATGCAAATGGTAAAGTGTTGTGGTAGTAAGTGTTTGTATAATTTTTAATCAGTGAACAGAACATGGTAGTGGAATTTTGTAGTTCTAAAAAAGTGATATTTTTAATAGGGGACATAAAACATCAAATAACGGGTTCAAAACTTCCCTCTAATGGACAAGTTCTCGCAGTTTTGTTTTACAATATTCGAGAAGTGAATTTAACTGTTAATGAAAGTGCAAATCTCGCTATTCGCGAATGTATTTTGGGAAAACGGCACGCATATCTACCAAATTGTGTGAGGAAACTTGTTAACTTGTATCAAATTTGGGGAGACTTACAAAAAAATTATAAGACTTATTAAAGCGGCGAAAACAAGAATTTGCAAGTAATTTATGCAATTTGTTCTACATTGCACACGCTGATGCACTTCAGTTAATGAAAATAGAGGACGATAGGATGTCCTTGCAGCGCCAAAGAGAGCCTGGGCGACTTGGGTGGAGTGGATAAAAAACTGGCCGACAAAGAGGAAAGGATGCGACTTCGAGCTGACAGAGAAGAAATCGGCAAATCAAAGATGTTTCCGCTTCAACATCCTCGGCGTCATACGAACCATTGCAAGAAGATTCTTCTTCGAATTCTAGTGAAAATATGGATTCAGAAGATTTCCCAACACTGATCGAAAGCACAGAACCTGGGACAAGTAAATCAGTAATAAGGAAACATTTTATTACCCCAAACTTAGTTGTTGCATTAGACAGGTGTCAGTTAAATATGGGAGATCTGTGTTTAAACTTGAAGCTATTATAGATGCACTTGGATGTAACATTGACGAATTTCCGATAAGTAAGTCTTCAATTCAAAGACTCCGAACAGAAAAACGGAAGGAACGTGAGGAAAACATAAAAACTGATTTCCAAAACAAGGAACCTGATGTAGTGACCTTACATTAGGATGGCAAACCGTTGCCTGCTTTGAGTGCTCGAAAATCGAAAGAAGAACGTTTGCCTATAGTTATTTCATATGCACTTAAAGAATAAATTGCTGTGCCGAGACTGAATAATTCTACAGGCAAAGAACAGACGCAGGCTTTTTGGAAGGCGATCTTAGATTGGAATCTCGAAGACAAAGTCCAAATTCTCTGTTGTGATACTACGGCTTTGAATACAGGCCGTTTTAATGGTGCTTGTGCACTCCTCGAGCAAACATTTTACAGAGAAACGCTTTTTTCCGCTTGCCGCCATCATGTATACGAACTGGTATTAAAGGCCGAATTCACAGTGAAAATTAAAACAAGTGACAACAAGCCCCGATATACCACTCTTTAAAAAGCTCAAAAATAATTGGAAAAATATAGATCTCACTAAAATACAGTGCTATACAGAAACAATGAAAGTGTTCCAAACCGTACCCGAATTTGAAAATTTGTTTGACTTTTACCGCGCTGAACTTAAAAATGTTATGGTCAGAGATGACTATCGAGATTTGATCGAACTTTCTATCGTATTTTTAGGTGGAGATGCAGAAAAAAATTTAAAAATCAGACCTCCGGGTGCCATGCACCAAGCTAGATGGTTGGCCTAAGCGATTTACTCCCTAAAACTATCGTTATTTAGTTATCAGCTGAAATTAAACACACAGGATAAGGAAGTACTGTTAGACATCTGCTTGTTTATCATGGCAATCTATGTTTAACCATGGCTTCAATTCATTTTGGCAGTTATAACACCCTACAAAGATTTGTGCTTTTTGAAATCTTTGAAAGCTTACGAAAATGTGAGTGAAAGAATCTAGAAAGCTGCTTTACAGAAATTTAGCCAACATTTATGGTATTTGACTGACGAAATAGCAGTCTTGGCACTTTTTGATGATGTGGATGACGAAACAAAATTAAAAATGGTGGCAAATTTACATAGAGAAAATTTCTCGACCCATGAGAAAAGATACATTCCATCGAAGGAAGAACTTTGTGGTTCATTGTATAGTGAGTTTGATATATTGATTTTGTAGTTGTTTATTTAGTTATTTATTTATATCATGCAATTGTTACCTGCTATTTAATTTTTTTTACAGAGAAAAGTATCAATGATTTCATGTCAGTCAAAAGCCAGTCATTGTTATCTAGACTCAAAATTGATGATAGTTTTCTCAACGAGAGTCCCTTTTCATGGGCGAATAACTCTTTGTTTCTAGACGCTAAAAAGACGGTCTCAATGCTTAGAGCAGTGAATGATACAGCTGAAAGAGCGGAAATATGATGCAGGACTTTCATCGTTTAATAACGGTTGAGGAGGAACACAAACAATTTTGGTTACATTGCATACAAGAACACATGGAGATCGATCCTGACTGAAAAAAAGCAAACATTGAAACGAAAATATGTACAGTAATGTTTCTTTTACTGTAATACGGTAATAAATATCTGTTTTCAATAAATTGGTGTCTTATGTACCAAAGAAACAAACATTTTACAATTTTTCCATAGTATTCCCCGTACAAGATTTCACGTTCAAGTTTGATCTAAAGTCAGCACAGGTTACCTTTATCTTATTGCAATAATACTTTTTATTTATGTTACTGAGGTGAAATAGAAAAAAATAGAGGGTATGCGTATTCGATTTTGCAAAAAAAAAAAAAAATTCCCATTGTATCTTGGAACACCCTAATTTATATATACAGACATGACACAGGCATGGAACAAAAAAAGCTGAACTTCATAAATAATTTATCGTGCCAAACATAAACACCAAAAATTAAAATAAGTATGATTAATTGAACAATAAATTTATACAAAAAGTGCTTGAGATATTAAAAATATTGTAGAATTATTATAAGTATAAAAGAAAATTAATGGATTAAAAATGAAATACATAGAAATTTTTGTTAAAATAAAAACTACGGTAAAAAATTATCTCGCTACAAATGGTGCTGAACGATGCTAAACAGCTTTCGGCAGAATGGGGAACTTAAGCATTTTTTAAAAACACGTGAAAGCCATTCATATTTGTAGAAAAAATCATTCTAATTTGAAATATGCAAGTGAAGTTTTACAGAAAAATTTATTTATTTAAATATAGAGAGCGAAAGATGCACTGAAATAGCAGGAATCATGATGCAATCCGAAACACACTCTCATTGGCCGAGTAGATTCTGACGTCAAGGGTGCCTTCCTTCGCATACTTCTCTTTCGCTAGTTCTACACCCTGCTTTGAATCAAGACGTTTGTACCAGCTAACATTTTAAAAGTGAAGTTTTTGACTTTTCTACTATTCAACGTTCAATTTCACAATGGATATTGGTTAATCGGATAATTTGCCAAGGATTGATCCTACAATGATGGCAATGTATTTCAAGAAAAATTCCCATTTTATGATGGCTGAGATACGAGGAATAAAAGCACAACAGTAAAATTTCTCCTTTTTTTTGTCTTATAATCCGCCTCAATGAAACAACATAAAACAAAAACAAAAAAATAAAATGCTACACTTAGCTAAAAAAAACCCTGTCATAACTCAGAATCCAAACAGTATCCCATGGTCTGTCTACTAATTTGTAGACAGACAAAGCGCTTAAAAAAAAGCATGAAAAACAGAACCGATGAAACAAAATTAATTCTAGCTTAACTTCTTTTTAATGTTAACCAAATTCGGCATAAGAAAAAGAAAGGAAATCTTTCATGTCCCATAAAAAAAATCAACTGAAAATGAAAAAAATAAATTAATTCTGATAATGCTATTAAATCATCACTTCCCCGTGTGGATGAATCAGCATAAATAGAAAAAAAGCAGGAAACCACTAAAGGCCAGCTACGTTTCCATGTATGTGTCCGAGCTTAACTTTTCATGTGAAAAAATAAAAATAAACTTTTAAAAAATTAAACAAAACCATGATTTGAAAAGTATAAAATAATTTTCATTTTAAAACCGGTGTCAAAATAGACACAATATTAAATCTATTTATAAACATTAATCAACAATAGAACATTAAAACTACACATGGCTACCACATAATCTTTCAATACGAGCTCATACAGGTACTTATGCTTTTAACCTCATCTTATACTTATATCAAAAACAGAACAAATATGAAATTCAAGGTTCTTCTTTGCAGTACTTCCTGATATCGTTATGGAGTATCAATGGTTTCTTAAAATGTAAATTCCATGTAATAAAAAAAGGGGGATAATAGAGGGAAAAAATTAAATTTAACTATTTGCTATAAAATATCTATTTCTTTTTTCTTGCTAACCTCACCTTATACTTCTTTAAGTAACTTTTTGATGACAAATTTTAATTTTAATGCATTCATTGAATATAAAGGATTTATTTTGCATCAAAAATTAATTCTGCGAATTATTTTGTTGAACTACGAATGAAAAGGAATTTCATTATCAAAAAAGTCGTGAATTTAAACTAATTTTTAGATATTCTTATTAATTTCCAATAGTACTGTAATTTTTTAAAAAATATAAGAAACATTCGAATATCCATTGAAAAAATTTATGCAATACAATAACAAGAGCAAGTTTTTTTTTTTTTAAAGAATCTTAAAGAAGGTGGGATCTTCTATATTTGGGCCGGAAAAAAAAATAAATTCCATGTAATCAAACGGGGGAAAAATAAGTAAATTTAACTATTTGCTTTAAAATAACTATTTTTTTTTTTGGCTGCTAACATCACCTTCTACTTCTTTTAAAAACAAAAAAGATATTGAATTCTGAATTTACTGTACTTCATGATACACAATTTTAATATATATAATATAGATTAATAACTGACATCAAAATGATCTCCACAGACATGACGAATGCTTCTTGCTGATAATTCCGGATTAAGCTTCGGATCTCTCTTCATCGCTTTACACCACTTTTTGCGAATAACGTAATTTTTTGCACATTTTTAAATAATTTATCGGGTGCCGTTAGAGTTGTATTACTACATTTAGGAACAATACAATACTTGTATCTTGCCGACATTATTTTATCCGATGCGAGAGTCGGAAAATATAGAAAAAAAAAGAGAATCTCTATAGAAAGCAAACAGGAAGAAAGCGTGCGTCTCCCCTGTCAAGTAACTATGAAGTCAGACCCGTTTCGCGCCAAAATGGATCGTTTTTCCCGCGTTTTCTGAGAGGCGAACTTTGATTGCAAATTTTCAAAATACAAAACTGTCTAGAATTTTTTTTCTAATAATATTGTTCGTTTCGAAGCGTTTTAAATCAATTTAAAAAAAAAATGCTGAAGTTCCCCATTACGCAATATCCTACAAATTCGAAACTCTTTCGCCTTACAGCCATACGCAAAATTTACGCACGGCGAGCAGTTTTTGTTTGCATGAGCACCCCCCACCACACACACAACACATTAACAAAAATTTTAATGCTGATTTGCATCGATCCCAAGAATGATTAAATTTGATGCCGAAAAAGCAGAAATCCGCGTTTCTGTGGAAATGTGACATGTCTGATATATATTATTTTTTTATATTTAATTATATTAATTTAAATCTATAATATTTAATATTTATGTATTCAATTTAATTTTTTAAATATATATTTAATTGATATCAGCCATAAGTTACATTCTCTTCACCTTTCCTACAATATAAGACTAGCTGGTTCAAATCCAATCACAATTTTCTAGTCATCGTGTTCACAAGATATCATGGGACAAATTGCTGAAAAGCAACCTCTTGCATTTTACAGTTACATTCAAAGCATACTTTGCAAGATGATTTATACTTGTCTAGTTGTGTTCTATTACCTCCAAACAAGGTACTCTTGATAGGAGTTTTGAAACACCCTGTATATATCTTAATAGGATCATTCATTTAATTACAAATTAACAATAAGTTTCAAAACATTATACTCTAAGACAAAAATTATTTTTCTTTTGAATTTACTGAACATTTTAAAAAGCGATTAACAATGGGAAGGATGAATTCCATTTTGTCTTAATATAAACGTACTGTAATTCACTATGCAGGTTTGAAAGATGAAGGTACGTTCTTTAAAAATTTCAAAACATGAAAAGGGAAATGAAAAAAATTCTTTTTAAACAAAATTAGTTTGGTACGTCAATTCCACTTTCATTAACAGTGTTATAATCATCCCAAGAAAACTAACCACTGCAAATGGCCTATCTTTGAATATTGAATGCAAGTATAGACAGACTACAACAATATAAAGCGGGTAAATCTTTTTCAATAACACGGCAGGGATTCTTTAAACAGCATTTTGTAAATCATTTTAAAGTTCTTAAAGACTATAAAATTTTACACTCTATTCTACATTTTATGAATACTCAAAATTCATAACTATGCCATTAAAAAAAAAAAAACTATATTTCAACTCTTTTAGACATTTGATATTCAAATGAAATCTTCAGCATAAAAATATAACATCCTGAGTCTTAAAATACTAGACTTAGGGTAGTTAGGATGTCAATTAAAAGGCATAAATGTAAAATCAGATGCCATCTCCAAGACACAAATGTCGAATTAGCAAACTAAGAAAACAAGAGTTAGAAAAATATGTTTATCAAGAAATAGATATAAATGCTGACTAATACAATTTTTTTCAGTGTATAGTTATAGAAAAAAAAAATTACATAGGAAGTATCAAATTTGATAACCATGTATGATGTCATTATTTTGAAACATATAAAACTTTGAAAAATGTTTTAAAAAATTACCTGATATTTGCTTGTTGGAGAAGTCTCAGCCAGGGTTCAGGTAAGCCTTCAATTTCCCCTGTGTCTTGATTAAAACCAACATGAATGTTGTGTTTCACAGAAAATGGAATTCCAATTTCTGAAGGAGTCTGATCCTTCTTGGAAGACTTTTTAGAAGATCGTAATTTAGTAAACAAACTACTCATTGTAGACATTGTGAAACTGCTATTCAACCTAAAAAGTATAGAGAAAAATTAACCTTCATAAATACATGAAATTAATTTTATAAAGTTCATTGTATCATGATGCACATACTATATCTTCATGCATCAAAATTATACTCAAATGAAAAAAGCTAAAGTCATAGCAGTAATATCTACCTACGGTACAGTGAGCAAGTACTATCATTTCAGGGCGACTGCAGTGCCCCTCGAAAGTTTGAGATTTTATCTCAAAAAGAAAAATAGATAATTAAAAAAGCTATTTTCAAATGGATAGAAAATCCTCAATTTAGTATAAAATGAACCTTTTAAGTACATCAATAGCTTTTAATTAAAAGTCCTGGAATATTGTCCCATGATAATGAATCACTGTCATTAGATCATAAAATGAATATAGTGATGTTTTATGACACAAGAGAATCATTCTAACAGACTAATCATCACTAAAACTATCATTTTAGTAAGAAATCTGTACAAAAGTGTTTTTTAATGTAGAAGAAAAACATAAAATAATATTTTTAAGTTGTTTCATGCGTGTGATTACAGTAACTTCTACTTGAAATACCTACCCTAGGTAGCGATTTAGAGCTTTTAACCCATCAACACCCAGCATCCTATTTATAGGACAATTACATTTCACTTTCATGGCTAAACTGGATTTCATTGCTTCTTTTCTCACTTTGCTAACAAGTCAATAAATATTCCCAAACTTCTATTGTCAATTGTCAAATACCACCAATTAGCCAGGTTTTGAAGTCAAAGCATTGTCAATTAAATTTTTTTCCCCCTTTGATTTATTTTCAAAGTAATCTGAAGAATTCAAAAGTAATCTTCATTTTTTGATATTTTACTATGTTTTAAAAATCTTTTAATATATATCAATAATTTTTTTAAAAAATGGTACTTTTCCGTTAACCGGGCACAAATGTCGCCAATTGTGAACCAAACGCGAGCCAAGTCAGCAAGCGAAGCGATTTGGCGCAAATGTCGCCAATTGTGAACCAAACGCGAGCGAAGCGATTTTCCGTTAGCCGGGCGCAAATGTCGCCAATTGTGAACAGCGAAGTCACCAAAAAGCGAAGCGATTTTCCGTTAGCTGGCCGCAAATGCCACCAATTGTGAACCAAACGCGAGCCAAGTCACCAAGCGAAGCGATTTTCCGTTAGCCTGGCGCAAATGTCGCCAATTGTGAACCAAACACGAGCAAAGTCGCCAAGAGAATGGTTGTAGGAAATTTGGCGGAATTCTACATTATTTGGTGATTTTTCGCTTGCGCCCGGCTAACGGAAAAGTACCAAAAAAATTGGAATTTAATTTTACTTCATTCATCTTAATCTCAGTGTTTTTAGCATAATTAGAAAGAAATTCACGGAATATGCTTTAAATTAAGCTGGGCATTAACAAGTTAATTAAGTTACTGATGTATGTGGCAGATAATTTGATACTAAATCAGTGATGCTCTTTTACTTCAGTAATTGCATTTTGTGGTATCTGGTAAGCTTTAAACAGGGGTCGATCCAGATTTTTTTTTTCCTTTTTTTTTGGGGGGGGGGGGGGGGCATTTTTGTGAGAAAAAAAAATATTTTTGTGAAAATTTTTTTATCATGTAAAACCTTCAATTTTAACAGTCATATTTCTATATTTTATGTGAACTTGAGTTTTGTGAATGGGCCGTTTTTATGAATTTGAATTTTGTGAAGAGGCCATTTTTACGAAGTGGAATTTTGTGGAGGGGCCGTTTTTATGAAGTGGAATTTTGTGAAGCGGGCGCAAAACAGCCCCAATTTTTGCTGGATCGACCCATGTTTAAGATAAAATCTCAAACTTCCAAGATTCATCACTAGGGGTGCCATGATTAGTCTCGGATGATAGTACATGACAACTTTGCTGTAAATAGACAGTAGTATGGTACAGATTTGATATACGGCATCACTGCCAATAATTTTGTTTTGGTGACTAAATCACCACTCCAAGATTATCGCCACTGTATATCAAAGCTGTTACAGCAGCACTTTCATAACCCAATCTCTCTCACTATTTAAAAATATTTATATTGCAATCCCTGCATTTTTTATGAAACAACATTTTATAATTTTGTGATCAGATAAATCTAACTGAAGTTATATCAACATAACAATAAGGAATCACATCAATGGATCACAATTATACATTTTGATGAAGAAATGTATAATGGCACATGTCATAGAAGAAAGACGGTTATGCTCTATAATTACTTCAACGTCTGTTTCTCACAACAAGGGGAAAAACAGAAGGAATGATCAGAGAAACCTAAATGAAATTATATCCACATAATAAGGAATCACATCACTCAAACTGAACCAAGACTTAATTAAAATATTAATTTGACACACACTAAAGAAATCAATTTTTCTGTCAGTTCATTTGCTTACAAGTAACAGTATCTTCTACTGATAGCTGAAAAGAACAAATAGTTTAGATCATACAATTAATCTATCGGACAGATATTGTATTATAATAAAGAAGTTATTTTCAGATCGCATTCTGTTAGTGGTGACCTACAAACCCTAGCAATAATTCAATAGCTCAACATTTAAGCTTAGCAATAATTAGGGCTCCACTAATGGAATAAATCAAGACTATGATTGTATACAAAGTTTTAAATTATAAAAAAATTAATATTATTATTTTAAAAAATTTAATACGAACTTCAGAAATGAAAGTAAAAAAATTGCAGTTTCACAGTTCCTCTTGAGTTATAAACGAAAATACAATGCAATACATTTAAATATCAGTTACAATAAAAATTGATAATATAATGTGTCTTTCAATGTTTATTTCTAACAATATATTATAAATGTTGACCACAAAAGAGAAAAAGGTAGTACATGAAATTTGGGTATTATAAATTTCAATTATTAAACTGTAGAGGGATATTATAAGCAAATAACCTACTTAGATGATTATGTAGGTCAGAAAATCCTTCAAGAAAGAAGGTGAAACACAAAAATATTAAAGATAAATTAATTGAGTGACTCAGCACATCCTTACTATTCGTAACAACTTCTAGATTTCAACCGAAATATGCAAATCAAAACTAAAAATGCTGGCAATTTGTTTATTACACATCAATATAGTATAAACACTGCTTTAATATTTTAGAACAAGTTAACACAGCAAATTTCATTTTAAAAAATCAGAATATAACAAATTTCAGCAATTAGAAGTCAAAAAATGTTAATATGTGAAAAAATCCTGATAAAATTGTTTGAAATACAAGAGTTAAATCATTTCCCAGTGGAGAATTTAAATGTTTTAAATTATGACAAGCATAACTGAAACATAGAAAGTATTTCGTATAAGAATTAGGAAGCATGCTTTCATACTCATTTATTTCTTTTGACATAAAATGAAACTTCAAAAGTTAAAACAATCTTCTTCAAAATGTATAACACAGCTTAGCAATGATTCATATCTACCAATCTCATTTGTTTACATACCTAAATTACAGCAAATGAACAATAACTGTTTTCATGCTATAAGTAAAAAATTTTGAGGACAGATCATAGTAATCTGTTTGATGAAATGTAAATTCAAATAATATTTTGTTGCTTGAATAAATATTCTAAAAATATATACTATCACCATAAATTTCATTTCCGGCAAAACCCAACCAACTTAAAACGGAAGTCTAAAATGTTGCCAAACAAAAAAAGAATCGAAAAGTATGAAACAATATTAGCCGTCAGAGCATCAGAGGGGCTATGTGAAAGATAACTTCTAAAAATTACGATAAACTAAAATTATTGAGACAATAATTTTCGGATATGATTTTGAATGAAAATATGTCTTTTCGAAAAAAAACAAATTTCTTCAAGGAATATCAGATGTTGAAATGTGAATCACAATTTTTCCCTTCGATGCAATTCATGAAATGACGAAATCTTTTTATCGGCCACGCCTCGTTACTTTGTTTCTCAGCCAATAGCAGAGCCATCTTTATGCCTATCTTGCTAGATCTAGCCCATTCGTGACTGATTCTTCCTTGTTTTTCTGTCTTTATTCTTTATGCGCTGTTGAGGAGTATTGTCGTGTATTATGTGTTATTAAACTGAATGGTAACAAACGCGCATTTTACAAAACCCTAGTCATGATTATTCCAACAATCGCCACTTTTTTATTTATTTTTCTTGTAATCGTATATATAGTCATTTGTAAGTATAAAACATGATCCGTAATTGTATGCATTTGTTTACTACTTATACCTACTCTTTTGCAAGTTTTTTTTTGTTCAGAATAAGTGTTACCTTTGGTTTTTTTAAGTGAGTTTGTGCGTCCAAGTAAATCTTAAAAATAATTCAATAGTACGTGTATTTAGGAAGTTATTATATTTTATAAAATAATAATGCATAATAGTTGCTAATTATTTTTATTAATTCTTGTAGTTTTACTCGAATTTTGCATAAATTTGTATATATATATATATATTGCAAAATGGTGAAGTTTTTAAAAGTATTTTGCCCCCTTGATATTTATTGTTTGAAAGTGCTTTCTTGTTTAAAATCCAATAAATTAGAACTACCTATTTTGCATATGAAATCTTTTGTGTGTGTGTGTGACAGAATTCATATTAGCTGACAAAGTGCAAAGTAATATCTTGCTTCTTTATTTAATTTTAACTTACTTTCATAGTCTGTTTCTTTAGTTCGATAATTTGCAACTGAATTATTTTAAAAATTCTCAGAGGATAGAAATGAAAATATTGTTTTCATATGATGTAATTTTTATGAGTGTAGAACAAGAATATTTGAAATAATAAGCAAACGTTTTTCATTTTTGAAGAAATTATTCTGACTCATGTACATTCATTATTAAAAGTTTGGCAGTAGCCTTAGAGAGCTACAATCAGTGCAAAAAAAAATCTTTATCTTATAAAGCATTAGTTAAAATGTAGCATATTTTAGCAAAACCAGTGCGATGTATAAACAGATTATGTTGTCATGATAGAACACCTTCATAAGATGTCTAACTTAAAGAGCTTTCAACTTATATTGCTTACCTGATCAAATTGGTAACTTTCAAAGATATATTTAATCTTCTGGGTACTGTGAAAATATTGTTTGAAGTTCCTATTTTCTGTCTTGTTCATTTCTATTTCATTGTAAGGTAACTTGAACATAATCAATTGTATAGTGTAATTAAGTAATGTATGTAGTTTTAATTGCTTTCTGTGCAATAATGCTGATTGTATCAGTATTTCCATAGTTATCGTGTTTGTTAATAATAAGAAGAATGTGATTTCTAATATTGTAATAAGGATAATGATACTAGCTTGATACTTTTATTTTCTATCCAAGTTATAGAATTTAACAAAAATTCAAAGAAAACTTGTTAACTGAGAAAGTTATTTATACATTTTAAAACATGCAAATTTTGTGTGTGACATAAACAATTGGTTTTGAATTCCTCAATACGTCTCAATAACACAGCTTGTCTGAAGGGCTGCCAGTCCTTTAAAACATGGCCTTTTGCAATGTATTTTAGTGGTGCCAAAATGGCATTTTAATTCTACAGAATGAGACTTGAGGATATAGAAATATTATCCACAAGTTTAATATTATTAAACAAATTTAGTCTAAATAACTTTTTGATTTCAAGAAGCAAGTTTTACTTTGTAAATTTATTTCTGTCGCTTTCATCATCAAACTCATTTGAATTATGGTGAACCATAAATATACCAAATAAAAATTGTTTTGAATTTTTAAGAAGATTGAAATAATGTTTTTCTCTACGAGTTTCATCATTTTAGTAATTAATACTGAGTGCTAATAAAGTTTATTTTTGTTAAGGTTGGGTAGTTATATGGTTTGGCAGTCTCAAACGACAACGTTTCTTCCAAGTGTTACTTCATGATGATATGCTTGAGAAACCAAAGAAGTCGCAAAAAACGAAATAGAAGGCTTGTGGGTACTGATATAACTATTTTTAATGTGTATTTTTAATATTAAGTTCACAAATTAATTTTTATGAACTAAGCTTTATTTAATTGAAAGATTTTTAAGACTTTGCTTTTATATAAAATGTTTAATCTTAAAAAAAAGTGACATTTCTGCATTCCCCTTCCTTGGCTTAATTTAATACTCTAGAAGGGTATTAAATTACGTGATTCTTTAAAAAGCCATTTAATGTATGTAAAGTCCCATTGTTGTGTGTGTTTCAAAATTTCATTTGGAGCCTTTTTTTTTTTTTTTTTTTTTTGGCAGATTTTTTTTTTTTCTTTTTTTAAAAATCCTTTGAAGACGACTGTCACATGGGTGTGCCAGCTACTCGTAGCTTTCAATGTACAGCCTTCCTCAAAGGGTTAAATTTACTTATACTTTGACTTGACTTTTCTACATTCCAAAAAAGGTAAGTTTCAGTAATGTAAGGGCATCAGACATGATATAAATAATTTTTTAATAGAGATCATATTCATATAGCTGTTTAACCCTTTTGCTCTTAATGCTGTCTATAGCCTGCATCCACAAAGCAACCCATGGAGACGAACACCAGTTATAACTGGCATGCATGATCTGTCTCACAGAGATGAGCACCATCTATAGCCAGCAGCATTCATTCAAACATTAATTCATCTTTATCTATAATGTAAAGCAGAAAATACATGTATCTGTCTGTCGGTCACAAAAACTCTTCCTAAATGGCGAACGGTAGCGACATGAAATTTACACATGACATTCTAGAGCATATTTCTAGGTCAACGGTGCTATTTTTAATTTTCAGTGTTAATTAATTCAGTTGGTATCTACAAGTTGGAACACACCACTTTCATCGCCAAAATGGTAACCTGAGGAATCGAGCGGATTAGTTCCATTGGCAACCCATCGGCTAGATTGCTTACGTCATGGCAAGCGTTTTGCGTGATTTGAGTTGTTTACATACTACGCGGATTTTTAAATAACTTAAATTATTTATTAAATAATAAAATGTATTTTAATTAGTATGATTTCAATTAGTAAATAAATGACAAATAGAACTTAGGTTTATTTAGTGATGATATATTTTTCCGATCACATAATTGAGAGATTTTTTCTTTGTCTTGTAATAAAAATCGTTTGCATGGAATTTTTGAAGTTGTACTTGTTTTGAACGCTACTAAGGGCAAATGTTCTGCTGCTAAATTAGAGTAGTTAAAAGAAGCTGATTCCGTACATTCACTAAGCTAGCGAAGCTACTAGGATCCCACTTTGCTTAAAGCGAAGCCGCTGATGTTTTTTTAAGTTAAAAAATTTTGCCCGGTGCCTACTTCAGATGCCGCATGCATCGCGAGCGCTATTTTTTCTGCTTCATTAGAATAATTAAAAGTAACAGATTCCGTACATTCAATGAGCTAGGAAAGCTAGTAGTTTTGTTGAAATTCTACATTTTAAACGGGAGATAGTGCAACGACAAACCACAAACGCAATGGGTTCGAAAAAAGATTAAACGATTAACTTTTAACTGTGACCGATGCACGTTTGTTTACCATCTTGCGTTGGCGTCTTGGCACGATGGCGCCTTTTTACGAAGAGTGTGTTCCAACTTGTAGATTTCAACCATTAATTCTTAAGATATTTAATTAAATAATGAAAATTACTTGCTTTGAAACCTAATGCTTAGACGTTTTTGGCCAATAACTTCTGAAATATTTATTAGACAACAATTATTTTTATGCCATTTTAAAGAGCAGAAAATGGTCTTTTTAATGATATTAATTCCATTTCGATGAAGTGTTTTCTCTGATTGTTATTAAGGTTTATAAATATATTTTTAATGCTATTTCTAACAATACTTTTTATTGTTATAGAAATAAATTCAAGCCAAATTACTATTTCGCGTGCGGGCTTTTGCCAGTGTTAAAGCTAATATAAGAAAATATTGCTTTCTTTGAGCATAAACAACAAAGTAGACTTTTGCCTTCCAGTTCCCTGTTGTCGTAGCATTTACAGCTTTTAACACAGTTCAATAGTGATCCAATGACGTTAGTGAATTATTCTCTCAGTGTTTTATTTAACTTTCACAAATTTTTAACTGATCCTAATGAGTGTGCGCTAAGCCTTCAGGGCTACTTAGTCCTATCGTAGGAAAAGGAAAAAGTGAGGGGAAAAAAAGATGTTCTGACGGTCTATCTGTCCCGAGAACTCCTCCTAAACGGTGAATAGTCTTGACATGAAATTTGCACATGCCATTCTGGGGTCCGTTCTTAGATTAATTGTACTCTTTCAAACTTTCAAAAAAATTACTTCCTAAGATATTTAATTAACTAATGAAAATTAAGCCAATTTTCAGCGTTTTATCTCAGTTTTTTGCCAATAATTTCAGAAAAATATATTGCAAGTAGATTATTTACATACCATCTTAAAGAGCAGAAAATCTTTTTAATGATTTCAAATTATATGTTATGTGTCCTTTTTCTTAATTTAATAAACATTTCAAATTTATTATTTACACAATTTGTAACAATGCTTTCTGTTATTGTAATTAAACTCAAACCATTGATCGCTTATGAAATCCTTCATTCCGGTATTTTTGCCATTGTGAAAGTTATGATAAAGATATTGTTTTCTTTGAATGTTAACAGAAAGGCAGAAATTTTATTTAGCTTTTATTTCGTAGCATATACCTCTTTCTGTTGTTTGTTTGTTTTGTTTGCACCACAACACAGTGATGCTAATTACTCTATTTCTGCGATGCTTCATTTAATTTTACAAATTTTTAATGATCATAATGAGTGCGTGAAATCCTTGAAGATTGTTGAGCCCACTTTCTACCAGAGGGAGAGGGCCTAAGGAGAAAAAGAAAGAAAACTATGCGGTGTTTTTTTTTTCCGGTCAGTGACAAGAACACTAAAGAGAAGAGAATTGTACCCCGGATAATGGCAAAAAATACAAAATATGAAAGAGTTTCTGCTGTTGCCATAGCAATGATGGGGAGGGGGAAATGGAGTATGAGAGTCATTCCATGCCAAATCAACCAAAAAACCTCAATTCAACCTGACCATTTCAGATGTCAATGAAACTTTGAGTTCATTCTCCTTAACCGTTTAACTTAACAGCCCGAGAATACTCGTGCATCGAATTATCGAAATTTTTGTCTTATAAACTAAAATTGAATCATTAATTAGCTTTATAATTTGACACAAAAAATATGTAGGATCCATAAACATCTTAAGTATCCTATGCCTTCGTAGATGAATGAAAACGACAGCCCCTTTCCAAAACAGTAGGGGTCATCTTATTAGATAGCAAAGAAAACTATTCAGTTAAGTGGTTAATGATAAAAATGGAAAATATAATTTTTTTATTGTTTGGTATAATTAATTGTGAAATTTTTGAAAAATTTCACAATTAATTAATACATTGTGTTTTGGTATAATTAATTTTTAAATTTTTGAAAAATAGTCGTTTTTTGCATGCATTAACTTTCTAAATTTTGAATTACTTAACTTCTATTCGGCCTAGAGAGATGTTTGACTTCTTATTTTAAAGAGAATTTCATAAGGTTTAATATGATGTGCTACTTAAATATGCTTTGTGAAAATTTATTTTCAAAAAAAAAAAAATTAATGTGGTGTTTTTAAAAAATTTCGAAAAAAAAATTTTTTTGCAGTGTTATAAGCTTTATATCCTGAAATTTACAGAGTGGGATCTCAATGGGATCGGTAGATATAGGTAATAAACTTAATTTTGTCATAACTAATAATGTATTACAATTCTGATTTTAGTATAATTACACAACAACATAGATTTAATTTTACTATAACATAATCAATAGAAAACAGATAGGTTCAAAAGGTTAAATGTTTTGCCTGGTAAAATTAATAAAAGTTTTTTTTTTTTTACATTCAGAGCCACAGTTATGCCAAAATAGTAACCTCTTAATTCTTCTTTAATTTAACAGATAATTTCTTGTTTGCCTTATTTGTTTCTGAGTTTGTAAGTCGATGAACTCTTCCTGTGGCTGTTGTAGGATCAACTTTTGTTAAAACCTCCTTTTTATGCACAACTAGTATATCAGTAATTTGAGGATATTTGAATGATGGAGAAGGGCCATGTGGTTCTAAAAAACTTATTTATACTTCATCTACTTCTAACACACAACCTGACCACCACTTATCTAAGTATTGGCATGTAACAAAGCCAACAATATCATTAATGTCTAGATCATCACCACTATCATCGGATAAAACTATTTTTGTAGTTGATTCCTATGAAAATGAGTAGGTTTTGACTAAAACTCTAGTCTCATTCACAGGACTGTAACTGTGAAATTGCTGAGTGCCCTTTATTATTGTTGCTGCTTCAAACCTGCTCTTTAAGATCTTTTCCTCTGCTTTGTATTCATCTGTAGTAGAATACAAAAATATTGATGTTTGCAATATTTTTTTTAGCCCAATCATAAAGTTGGCGAGGAGTCATAATTTGATCGTTGTAGACCATTTGTAAACTGGCCAATGCCAGTAATCGTTTAACAGTAACCTCCAACACCATCACATGCATTTTTTCCATGTGACGATGCGAAGAAATTCCATTCTGCCTTGATGCCAAAATCTTTCTCATGTTTACAAAGATTGAGAAAATTTTATTTTTTTATTGTGATGCTGCTCCATCAGAAAAATAATTCCATTTCTCAGGTTTATAGGACAAGATCTGTTTAAGGAAGTCAATCATGAGACACTGAAACAAATGAACAGCCACTGTATCGTGCACCAACTTTTTGGTCTCTTCATCAACATAGTAAATCACAAATGGATGTATTGTTGCTTGAGCATTGTTCCAATGAAAGCCTTGTGCAGAATCTTGAAGTATAAATGCATAATTTTCAGCAAAATCACAAAGTACAATGCATTGAATTTGAGGTAAATTTTCTTTTAAGTGTTGCAAATAGGAAGACTTTTGTGTAGCAATGAAAGAATGTCTTAAAAGTTTCGGCAAACTGAAGTAAATTATCCAAAAACTCTTCTGTGGATTTTATGATAGTTTCCAGGACACACTTCTGTTTGAAACTCATATGCTCAATGCTATTAAGTTGAAAGGCTTCCTCAAATCGAGCTTTCAAATCATCATTTCCTTTGCAATTAACACTACTTGTGAAATAACATTTTGATGTTGGGGTTTTACAAATTATTCTGCTTGTCACATCTTTGTATGTTTTAATTGGCAGCTCACCATTTGCCAATTCTGGTATTTTACACTGAGACATCATTAATTTGGCATTCTGATGTATTGTGCCAACACACACAGAATGGGTCCCACTAGATCCGAGAATAATACAATACTTGTGTCGAGGCTGACAAAATTTAGAAAATCCAATTCTCTTATCAGGGTAATGCTCCTTAAAAAGTACATATGATTCTCTTAAAATGCTGAGAATTAAATGCTTTTGAACATGTACACGTTTGCCATCTTTTTTTACTGAAACAAAGCCTTTTTTACCAGGCATTTGACGACTAATTTCATCATTTTGATAGAATTCTTTGACTAGGTCTGCAGTTGCAGAGTCAAATGCTCTCCCAGGTTTTGGGTGTGGACACGATGTTATACCATTTTCATTTAACATTTTTTTTTTTCTTTCTTTTTTTTGCCTTTCTAGCAGTAAAATTAGACACTTCAATTTCAAAGTCCAGCTTTTGGGAAGCGTAGTTAAAATCTGCATTCTAACACTTTTGTCTATAGTATCATTGAATTTTTCTTTCAATTGGTGAATAATTTCATTGTCATAATTTTTTACAGTGTCAGGTTGAGAGGTACTGGGGCTTAAATTTAGTATTTTTGTTCGAAAAACTTCCATCACCTTTTTAATTTTTGTTTCTGGGTAATGTTTTTCAGTTAAACGTTTTCTTTTAATAGGCGTTTCGTCGATAGCAGTTAGACTTTTGTTCAAAGTTTCAATTGCCTCTATTTTCTCTGGAGTTAATGGTACTTAAGGAACATTCAAATCATCTTGTGATTTTGAGCTGTCTGAATACCAACCTTCTTGCTAAGTTAAAATCACTGGAAGCTTTAGTGTAGCTTTACAACACCCATCACATAACTTGTCACCTACTTGTAAATTGGCATTATGTCTCAAAAGATTTTCATTCACAGTTCTCAAATTTTTCTTGTGATAATCATGACCAGGTTTCTTAAACGGGTTACAACAATATACCAAAAAATGTTTTGATGTACTTGGTTCATCCATATTGTCACAAAGCTAAATTAATAGAGCAAAGTTAAGAATTAATAATAAAAAAAGTCAATTTGTCTTCATTCAATTGTCATTTTAAACATAATAAGTAAATATCACATAATAATAGGGCTATAAAACTAAATAGAACTGACTGTGCTTCTGAACTGGATAGAGTCAGTTGTTCAGAACAAAGATGTAAAAAATGTTTTAATTACTTAGTAAACACACAATATTCTTTCACTTTAAAAAAAAAGTCATACTTTTAAGTGAAAATTTTAAGTAATACTGCTCCCAACTAATCGTTTACTCACTGAGGTCTTAGATGAAACTAAGCAAAAGTTGAGCTAGACTAGGCATGAGTCACACTTCTGTAAGAACATGAACTAGACAAGTCTCTACAGGTTTTCTGTAGAATGCCAGAACACCTGTGATAAGCAGATAGTTTACTCACATTGATGTATGCTATTTTTAATTTTTATGCAAGATTAATAAATTATCTGTAATATGCCCTAATGTAAATTGGTTACTCTATATCCTATGCTTTTTTTTTTCTTTTTGTTTACATAACAAAAGTTAAAGGTAGCCCTAACAGGTATTTAAAAACATCACCACACTTCTTTTTTATGTTAACTACTCATCCCATTAAGATCCCACTCTAAAAATTTCAGGATATATTTTTTTGAAAAATCTTTAAAAAGCACTAACTTAAAAAAAAAAAAAAATCATTATTTTTTTATCAACTTATTTTTGTCATATCTCCTGGTCCCATTGAGATCCCACTCCGTAAATTTCATGATTTAAACCTTATTAATACTGCAAAAAAATATATGCTTCAAAATTTTTAAAAAACACTATCTTAATTTTTTTTCTTTTAATTCAAGAAATTTTTTTTCACTAAGCATGTTCAAGTAGCATATCATATTAAACCTTCTGAAATTCCCTTTAAAATAAGGGGTCAAACATCTCTCTAGAAGAATAGAAGTTAAAGAATTATTAATTAGAAGTTAATAGAAGTTAAATAATTCAAGATTTAAAAAGTTAATGCATGCCAAAAAATGACTTTTTTCCCAAAATTTAAAAATTTATTACACTAAAATCCAATAAGCAGACATGACACATTTCCGCGGAAACGCGGATTTCCGATTTTTCGGCATCGAATTTAATCATTCTTGGGATCGATGCAAATCTGCATTAAAATTTTTGTTAATATGTTTGGGGGGGGATGTCACGCAAACAAAAACTATGTGCCATGTGAAAATTTTGCGAATGGGCGAAAGAGTTTCCGAATTCATACGATATTGAGTAATCCTGCCGAAAGTTATGTATCGGCGTTTTGCCGCGCTTTCGGGTCAAAGTTTAGCATTGGGAGGAATGCCTGAAAAAGTTTGTATTCTTTTCTTTCTCGTTTCGTCCAATCGTCTTTCATTTCATCCATTCAGAATTCATCCCAAATTTTGATTGGATGAAAGAAAATCATCCACGAATTTCTTCCGATCCGAATTTCGTGAGAAAAAAAAAAGATCGCTAGCTCCTCGTGAAGGAAGCCATTTTATTTTCACGTTCTTTTTAACATTCTTTTCTTCGTTTTTGTTAGTTATTTCAATTTCATTTTTGTTAGTTTTCGTTCCCTAACGTTTGTCTATCAACACAGACATAACACATTTGTGCGGAAAAGCGAATTTCAGCGTTTTCGGCATCGAATTTTGTCATTCTTGGGATCGTTGTAAATCTGCATTAAAATTTTTGGTAATGCTTTGGTGGGGAGGGGGTTGCGCACACAAAAGTCTTGAATATCACGCAAACAAAAACTGCGCGCCTTGTGCACATTCAAAATAATGTCAGATTTGATAGATAAAAGATCAGGAAGAATGTATATTGAAACATATTCTTCATTGTAAAGTGTTAAATACAAAATGATGAGCAAAGAGCAGTCTGCTGTTGAATATTTTAGGAAAAAAGTTTTTTTGCGTGATGCTATTGATAGTAACTTGTGCAAAAAATTAAGGTCATCAGGCAAACGGTACTAAGAGGAACTTGATAGTAAGAAAATAGCAATGTGAAAAAAAATAAAGAGCCCCCCCCCCCCTATCAAAGAAAGAGAGCAAAATTTGGAAAATGGAGAAAAATAGCAGATCGAAGCATAAAAGAACATTTGAACTGTTAACTCAAAAAATGAGAAACAAAAGTCTTAATAATTATGTATAATGAAAAAAAGCTCTTACATCGCCATATTTTTGAGCGAGATCATTTTTACTATAGTTTTTATTTTTAAAAAATCTTTTTACGTAATTCATTTTTCATCCATTAATTTTCTTTTCATTCATTGATTTTCTTTTAAATAATAATTCTACAATATTTTTAATGTCTCAAGCACTTTTTGTTTAAATTTATTCATTTATTGTTCAATTAATAATACTTATTTTACTTCTCGGTGTTTACGTTTGACGCGATTCCGTATTTGTGAAGTTCAGCTTTTCTTGTTCCAATCCTGTGTCATGTCTGAATAAGATAAAAAAAATTCTAAAAATATATTCTCATTTATATCATTGGAGAGAATGATCCCTGAAATTTTCATAAAAATTGAAAATGGTCAGGTTGAGTGACTAGTTGATATGACATGGAGTGACCCACGAAGGACTACGAGATTCTTGCCAGGTGGTTCAAAAGAAGGCTGTTTCACTGCTGGTCCAAATGTTCAGTTGATTAACAAAAATCAACTAATGACGCTTCCACAAAAAACACTTTTAGTAAATTGAAAGTGTTATAAGTACTTGGACTTGAAAATATTTTTATCCTGAGCAATTCCGGGCATATCAGATAGTATTATATAATATATATTAATTATGTTTTAATATAATAATTATTGTTTATGTAGAAATTATAAATATATTGTTTTACTTCCAAGAACATGTCAAGGTGGTGTTGCTCAGGTGTAAGATGTAAACCAAAATGCCAAAGACTGTCCAGGCACAGGGTCCATTCAGTGGCGGCTTTGCAGCAGAGCGAACTGCCCTAGAGAAAGGGTTATTAAAAACTTTCAAAATAGTCATTTTATATAGCAACAACTTTTACTCTGTGAAGATATGTCATTATGAAATTACTTAAATTTAGTATTTCATGATTCAGGTTGAACAGATAATATTCAAGATATTTAAAGCAGACATCAGTATTGTTTAAGGATCAAGTGCCAGATTGAGCTGAGTAATTAGCTGCAAAAATATGAATTATAAATTCAAAGGTCTATCTTAGGAAGATCATTAACAGTTTGAATATTTACTGATTTCATTTTGTTTCAAATAATATTTTGAGCTTTTCTCTCTCATTATGTGTAAAAACATTTTCCTTCAACAGTTTAATTAAAAAACAGTAGGATATTTTTAATATGTTTTAAGAATATATTTTTGAATTAAATTCAGATTTAGTGAACTTATCAAACATATTGATCAGTTACATTTATATGAACAGTCATTTGAGTGCATGTTGGATATGACTGTGAAAACAGAAAGACTAAATCTTGATTCACTGATATTCTCTTAACAATAATTTATGGATTTTTATATCCCTAGGATCATATAACTCTATATACCTTTGTAATTTGAGACAAAATGAGATCTCGCCCTCTCATTGTATTTTACTAAAAAAAAAAAATTAGCTAAGATCATAGTTTGAAATTTGGATTTATGTTTCGCAATCATTCTAAATTTTGTCAAACTTAAAATATTTTTGCAAATAATGTGTTTAGTTGTTATTTTAAACTTATCTAGTTATCTGTTACATATTGTCAAGCATAATATGCTGTCTTTTAAATCATTCTGTTAAAAAAAAAAAATAGTGTTATGCTTTGGAATACTCTTATGGTTCTTTGGAATGTAAAATGTTTATTTTGCTATTTTAGTTGTCAAGGATGCTGGGACCCCAGATCATCATTACTCTTTGAGTTCATGAAGCTTTCTATTTGTATTTTGATCCTGCATTTTATATATTAACATGATGTAATCCATTAGTAAAGGTGCTTATGAAATGTATATAATATGGGTTATGAATTCATTTTCTAATAATTTTCATTATTGAGATATGATCATTGTATATACTCATTTCGGTTAATTTTAGTAACTTATGATCTTTTATTCCATTACAGTTTTAACTCCCTAGATAGCCAATGGTTTTTATTGAAATGTTTCAGCTCTGAGTAATGAGCTCTTAAAATGGATAAACCCTATTTTTTTATGTGATTTCAAATCTTTGTAATTTAAAAAAAAATTTATTGGGAGATTTTTAAGAAAATGTACAAATGTATTTGAATGCTGAATGTGAAGAATAAGAAACCACATTGGCTCTATGGAGAATTAATCAAAGTGTATAGCATTTCATTTGTTACCTTGTCATATGTTGGATTTTACTCTTTTATTTATAAAAAAATTTATGAATAAAAGAACTAAGGAAGTATAGAATTGTGTTGACTTTACTTTGTTGTTAGCTTAAATTTTACTTTGTTTATCCATATTTTTAAAAGAATGTGAACTTAGATTTATCTGTGAATATTTTGAAAATGTTTTCATGTAAAGAAGTTGTAGGTTTTGTTCTTTAAACTTCCAAATTGGATAAGAAATATAGTTAAACTAGAAATATAGGTAGTTATCAGAATAATGGAAATACCATGAAATGCAAAAAGTTTTAATAATGAAAGATAGGATTGCCTTTGGTATTTGAAACAACCTGAATACATCCAGAAATTAAACTGAATAAATGTTGTATGGTGTTTAAAGGAACATCCTGTCATTCCTCATGGAGAAATTATGAAGGATCCCATAGAGATTGTGCCTGTACATAATATATACTACATTCTCTAAAATGGTCCACAGTGGCTTAGTAATATTGAGACCCCAAGGTGTGGGATAAGTAGTGAAGATGTCTGACTTATCTTCATACTCTTCAAACCTTGTCTGGATAGATCTAGCTGTTTGAATTGGAATGTTATTGTAGAAAATGACATTTTCTGAAGGAAACAAGTATGCAATCTTGGCTAAATGTCCACATAGTCATTCTCAGTTATTCACTCTGCTAGTGTGACCAAAGGGCCTATGAAAAACCATTTAATAGTTGCTCTGATCATGCCAAAGGTTTCTTCATGCTTCACAGTTGGACAAAATCAGTAAAGATATACTTATGTAGGCATTTTCCATGCATCCTATTGGGAGGTCCTATGTGAACAACAATTCCATGCAATCTTTGACTTGGCGTTATGATCATTACAACATTTGAAATAGCATTTTGCCTTGAAATCATTCCGAAATCGGGTTAGAAATTGCTACTCTGCAATAGATTTGTTGTCTGCACTGTTCCCTTCAAACTGTAATACATGAATCTGTAAATACTGATTGAGTTAGTTCTGTGGTCATTTTGGCTGTTATCCTTTGTGGATGTCACTGTTTGCTTCATCATCGGATCTCTCATCTTTGCCTTTCTTTCCTCATTGTACTTGGCAGAGATTGTTTTTCTCTTATATATATTGTATAAGTTTATGCTTTCAATCTTGTAGCTTTAGAAACACCCACTGTGTTAGATGACCATGACCCACGTCCACCAACTAATCCATTGGGTTTAGAGTCTCCACTATGTTAGATGTCATTGTCACAGATGACTGTGAACAATTTGGTTTTGCTGAAAGTATGTGATGTCTGTCATCTTGCATTGTAAAAAACCGCAATGGTCACAGTTTTTTAACCGGTAGCTGATGGTGAAATAATATATACCATATATTCATGTGTCCATCAGTACCAAACCCCGTAATGTTCACCATAGATATCGATTAGCTATTTCCACTATTTTAATGACCATCTGTTGCAGGTTGATAATTCTATATTGAGCAATACCAAGATGCACAAGAATCTCAAAACAAGTTATAAGCCATCTGTTGTTGATGTACTAGAAACAGAGATAAAGGGAGGGGCAGTTCATTACGTACAAAATCGGATCTTTTTTTAAAAATACTATATTCCATAAAGTTCCTAAGATCTTTATAGAGCAAAGTGGTGTGGAATCTTGCAATATTATCATGGTAGAGACAGATGAGTGATAACTTAATAAGCATTAAGAAATTAGATTCAAAACCCAGATAAAAAGTGAAATTAGAATCCAACTGCATATTCAAGAATAGTTCATATTTTTTTTTTATACAGATGACTGCAAAGATGTATTAAAATAATCTGTATATTCAGTAGTCCTAGAGATGCAGAAAAAAAGGATTCTTAAGATTTTTTTTATAGCTTTACTATTTGCAAAGAATAAAGATCTTTCATTACATTTTTCTTCAATGTGAAATACAAACGTAATACATAGCCAAGTATATGAAATAATTAAGAATGGAAATGCAGCAAATTAGAGAACTGAAAATTTAAATGTTTTGCACCTTACTTTTCTTAATTTTTTTGTTTAATATGCATCATTTTTGTTATGCAAAAGACATTCTTTTTCTTATATCTGTTGTAGATTGTTAGTGGATAGCATGTCAGTTTTTAAACTTTATAACATTGTTTATTTTGTGAAACAAAGTCATGATTTACTTTGTTTTTATCAATTTTGAATCTAGAACCAGGATGAAGAGGAGTCTCCATTATTTAAATTATTTTTATTAATATTTAAATGGTTTTAAATAAATTTTTATAATTACTTATGAATTATACTATCACTTTCTAAGTTAAGTAATTTTGAATTTGAAGATTGTCAGATGCAAGAATAAATTATCTACATGATTGAAAGTAATTATTTTATATTGCAACCACTAACAAAAATTTCGTTTAACACATTCATGCTGGCATGACCCACCTGCGAATCACACTTGAAAAGAGCAAATTTCACAGTCAGCTTGAAGATGTTAATGAAAGGTGATTTATATGAAAATGAAGTATATAGCATATGGAATGCCTTGCAAGAGAAGAAATTTAATCAATTTAATTTATATGTAATATGTCAAATTTGACTTTTTTTTTTTTTGTTTTGTTTTGTTTCATTTTAGCATATTTCAAGAGTAGCAAAAGTCTTATATTCCATTGATTTGGAATGATCTAAAAGTTTCAATTTCATGGCTACATTGTTTTGTCTTTGAGCTAAATTAAGCAGTGGCTGTTCTTTTGAATCTGTTTATACTTGGTTTCTCTGGCTTGCAAAACCTCTTTTATATAGATATTCGTACCATCTATTGGGTTAAATGGAACATTCATATATTTATTACATACTTTTCTAAGACGGTTAAAAATATTACAAGTTTATTCCTAGACTATCTTCGAGTCAGTGCCTTATATATATATATATGTTACAGTTAATGTGGGTAATTGCTTGTTATATATAAATACTGGATATTTAGCTGGTTATTATCTGTAATCATCACTAATTATACATAATAATCAGTCATAATATATAATAACTGCTGTAATTATGTATAATAACCAATTATCCACATTGCCCATAACATTATCTAAATATCTATAACTAAAACTTTGGTATCGAAACTTATTATTGTTGTCAGAATAATTTATCTTAATTTCATGCATCTCTTCTTCATAAGAATTGTCTACAATATGCAGTTCTTTTGCATTGGAGAATTTCAACTAATTTCACATGCAGTAATTGGATTTTGATGTTGAACTTCTATTGCTTAAAATTATCCTGATTCTTTTTTGGGAAATCCAGACGCTCTTTGTTTTTGTGACCATTTTGATTTTATCAAAAGTCATCAAAAATATGATGCACAATTAGGTTTTTTTACTACTCAATCAGTTGAGAATCAAAAATGTGTTTAAATCGTTTTATTAAATAAATAGCATTATTTTTAGGTACAATACCTATGAATAAAACATTATTTGTAGGTACAGTCATGGGAAAAAAAGGATCCATCCTGCATTTTTTTGCCATCATTCATCACGTATTGAAACAAAAGGTACCAATTTTCAGGAAATAAGGTCTAGTAAAAGGTTTCATGTTTAAAATTTCCATAAGGGGTCATATACATGTTTATAATAGCACTAACTTAAAAATTCCCAATGGAAATGCACATTTTTCTCAAAATGTTTCGAAACTACATAAAAATTTATGCTGGATTACCAAGTTTTACCATCCCGCATTTTTGGTTTCGGAATTATAAGCTAATGAAATTTTGAGTTTCTAATGTTAAAGTAAAATTTTTAATTTTTATTGATATCTTGAGAAATAATATAACTATTGGCCTAACTTTTTTTATGTAGTAGTATGAATTATTCTGCACATTTTAAACTTTTACTTTTTATTTTAAAATAATTTTGAGTACATGAAATATTTTATCAAAATTAATGATAAAATTTTTTTTGAATAGCAACACTTATAAATGTTAACAGTAATCGAAGCAGATGGCCATTTGATAAGCGTATGCAAAATTTCAACATATTCGTACGAGAAGTTTTGAAGTTGCATTAAATTTTCAATTTTTGCTGTAAAACGATGCACTTAAGGGGAGTGTCATACATTTCGAAAACGTTTTCATTATTAAATATAGTCATTACACCACTTTATTTTTTAAAATTTAAATATACAAACGTTTATTTATATATATAAATTAAAATTTTATAAATTAAAGGGGTGTAATATTACACTATTTTTTTACGCATCAGGTTTTACCGATTGTAAAATGTAGATCATTGCTTTGAAAACAACATTTAGAGTATGAAATAATTTAAAATACTACTACCGGCATTTAAACGCAAGCAGAGAACTTCTCTATCTAAATGTGGAGACGACCTCTTCTCTATTTAGAACACAAAATGTCAAATATCTTCCGATATATTCATGGCATATTAACCAAAATTTATTTCTTGTGGTGTTTCTTCATTGCAACTGTACAATACCTATGTATAAAACATTTTTTGCGGGTTAAATATGTCAGCGTCCAGTTCTATTGTAATCACAGCTGTCATCAACATTGGGCATGATCAGTACTCGGGAGGGTGACCACCTGGAAAACACTGCATACTGTTGGCATCTTTTTTCTAGACTTTGGCTCATGCTCAAATAAAATTCTCAAGATAATTTTTTTTAAATGTGCTTTTAAATATATTTAACAAAGATTATTGCAGAAATAAATTTCAGTACATTTATTGTCAAAAAATCATCTAACAGTTACTTAAGTCAAGTTGCATAGTAGGCACACAAGTGTATTTAATAATGTTACATATCATTTATCATTGTAAAGCTTGAAATTGGGTTGCAAGAATAATATTTTTTGAGCATATTCAGAAAAAAGTTATTCCATTTGCTTTCGTATATACAGGGTGTCCAGAAAAGGACTCCCTGATTTCAAAATTAAATATCTCGAAAACAAAGAGCGATAGAGGAATGCAGTAAACGGTATGTTTATTGTGAAAGCTGTAAGAATTTTATACAGCGTATTAATACGTTAAAAGTTATTCATACGTAATGCCTAGTATAAATAGTGATTGGAAGCCCAGAGCGATCAATTCCACTATTGAAGCGTGAAAGGAGGTTAGCGTACCGAAGGAAGAGATTAAAACCATGTACTCCATTGAACAACGCGTTTTTCTGGTGCTAGAGTACCACAGGTTAAAAGAGAGTCCTACGGCAACAAGGCGCAGTTTTCAAGCACGATTTAATGTTCCAAAAGGACCCGATGCGAAAACCATTCGTACGCTCTTCGCCAAATTTCAACGAACAGGCAGCGTAACTGATGATCTAGTGGGGAATGTTAGCCGCCAGCAAACTGCAGTTACGCCTGAAAATGTCGCCACAGTTTCTGGAATTATTCAGCAAAATCCAATGTCATCCGTCCGTAGAATTGCATCTGAGAATGGTTTGAAGCGTTCCAGCACGCAGAAAATACTGAGAAAGAGCCTACACATGTTTCCATTCAAAATTCAAACTCACCAGGCCATACCCGTACGAGCTGTGCAACAAAGGGTTGACTTTGCTAATCAGATGCTCACAATGATTGATAGTGAAGGATTTGATGTTGGCTGCATCTGGTTTACAGATGAAGCACATTTCCACCTGAATGGAATCGTGAATAAACAGAACTGGCGATTTTGGGGTTCCGAAAATCCATATTGGTGTGAAGCGAAACCCCTGTATTCTCCTAAAGTTACTGTGTGGGCTGCAGTATGCAGCAGAGGCATTATTGGCCCTTTTTTCATTCGAGAAACGGTCACTAGTGAACGTTACGTTGCAATTTTGGAACAATTTGTCGCCACACAGCAAGTGTTAGAGGATCGACCACGTACTGAATGGTTTATGCAAGATGGAGCCCGACCACATCGTACCGAACAAGAGTTTCGCTTTCTTGATGAATACTTCGGGAATCGAGTCATTGCTTTGGAATATCCCAAATTTACTGGTGCAGGCATGGATTGGCCTCCATATTCCCCGGATTTGACTCCCTGTGACTATTTTTTGTGGGGCACATTGAAAGACATTGTCTACCCGAAGCATCCCGCCACGCTGGACGAGCTTGAATGGCGATCTGTGTGGCATGCGAATCCATTTCTGTTGAGACAGTACGAAATGTGATGGCAAATTTCATTCTTCGTTTGCGCCACCTCTGTTGTGCCAATGGTGAACATTTTGAAAACATTGTGATGTGATTTTTTGCAAAGAATGTTTTCATACGATTATTTCATTTATGTATGCTGATATGAGCTGTACAGCGCCATCTGTTAGCAGCTTTTGTAACTATTATTTCAAACTGCTGTATAAAATTCTTACAGCTTTCACAATAAACATACCGTTTACTGCATTCCTCTATCGATCTTTGTTTTCTAGATATTTAATTTTGAAATCAGGGAGTCCTTTTCTGGACACCCTGTATATACAGTCAGTATCGGTTATACGGTCAGCTCAGCGGTCCAGAAAAATCAGACCATATAAGCGGGGTGACCATATATGCGGAACAATGCTACACTGTTTAATTGTGGCAGGGTTATATTCACCTATCAGAATATAGTGCTCATAAACAAATAATTAAGCTTTTAAGAACATTTTAAAAATTAATTCGCGAAATAAAAACTACAGTAAGAAATATGCAATATTTTTTAGTGAAATTTATTAGCTTACCTTACCAATCTAAGTACAGTACGCATAAGTACGTGCATCCATATTCATTGCACTTATTTAAAATATTCAGATATACAAGATTGCCTACTTTTTTTTGGTTGTTAACACAACTTTTTCTAAGTCCCCAATAGCTTTTAAATGTTCATCTGCTGCTTCGGAATTAGTAAAAAAAACACCTGAGGTCATCTATGGCTTTAAACGCATCTGATGTTGATACTGATTTCTTTTCACATTCACTGTCATCCTCATCATCGCTTCCTTCGGCATTCGAATTTAGCACATTAGAAACAATATCTTGTATTGAAGCTTCACTGTTAGTAGCGAGATCTTCATCAATCTTTGTATACAGATTTTCGTCTGGAATTGCATAACCGCGATTTCGAAGTTTTTCTGCTAATTCAGTTAAGGGGAGATCTTCATCGTCGTCTTCCAATAATTCTTCAGACTCTGGAGAACTGTGAAATCCAGCATGTCGGAAGCAATTTGCAATAGTTTTCTGTGACGCCATATTCCAATTCTGGTCGATATAGAAGATTGCATTTAACACAGACACTTGCAATTGTTCTTTTCGGTCAACAGCAGAGATCATGTCTTGCAGAAGAAGCTTTCTATAGGTAGCCTTGAAGTTTTGGATTATGCCTTGATCTAAAGGCTGCAATACACACGTGCTGTTTGGAGGCAAGAAAACGAGTTCAATTGATTTCAAGCCATCAACAGTGCAGTGAGCAGTACAGTTGTCTGCAATTAATGCAACTTTCCTTTTCTGTTTTGAAAAATTTAGATCCCATCTCCTAAGCGTTTTCTCCCAGATGGCCGCCGTCATCCATGCTTTTGAATTAGCATCGTAGAAGAGAGGCAAAGATTTGCAATTTTTCATACACCGAGGCTTAAGAAATTTTCCAATCACCAAAGGAATTATTTTCTCCGATCCATCCACATTTGCAGCTAACAACACAGTTAAGCGTTCCTTACTTTTCTTTCCCCATACACATTTTGAAACAAAGAGTTCTGTCTGGCAAGATCCGATAAAAAAGTCCGCATTCATCAACGTTGAAGAGTTGGCAGATTCATATCTTTCGAGAATATCCCGCAACACTACATCTTTCCATTCTTTTAAGGAACTACTGTCAAAATCAGCAGCTTCTCCGCACAATTTTTTAAAGGATAGGTTATGCCTTGAATTAAATCGCTGTAGCCAGCCATTGCTAGCAACGAAACTTGACTCGCTAAGTTCAATAGCAAATTCCAAGGACTTTTCTTTCAAAACATTCCAAGATATAGGAGCATTTTGCGATCGTGCATATTTAATCCATGACAGAGAGCCTTATCCACATTCTCATAAGGTGACAAGCGCTGACGTTTTCTTTCTTGATCACAGATTTGAGCATTTGAGGAGCAAAGTTTGGCTGCTAAAATGTTGTTGAATGTCGTCTGGGGTATCAAATTTGCTTTGGCGAAAGCAGCTTTTGAAAGATTAGAATTTTGAAACTTTTCAATCCATTTTTTTCAGCAAATGATAAATTCTTTCTTTTCGAAGACATATTGAAAAAAATGAACGTTCTTATTCGCCACGTATGATCCAAATGAAACAAATTTTCCTTTACTCTTTTCGTCTCAGTTTCAACGTACTTTTCAAACAGAAAGAGAAAATTTCAACCAATAAACAGACAGATATCCACCTGTTGTCCTTGGGGAGAAAGAGAATTGAGGGGGGT
>BGPR01007419.1:0-25451 GCA_013235015.1 Araneus ventricosus | reverse complement strand
TACGTTTGTTGGAGAAAGTTAATGACAATATTTGTAGGGGAAAAAAAGAACGGGGGCGGGCATATAAAAAAATATGGATCCCGAACAACGCCGGTTTATCAGCTAGTTTTAATATAATGCCCCGCTAATATATTGCCACTCATTCGGTAAGCTTTGTATAATATGATTGAAAGTCTAAATGTTGTAAGCAAAAAAACAGGGATTTCTTTAAAAAATATTTAATATCTCCAAATATAGTGCTATTTTTACGAAAATTTATGTAACAATTACCCCCAGCAACAAAACCATTGATGAAAGTTACAAATCGTTATCAGCTTTCTGTTCAACGGAGTGAGCTCAAATAATTTTCATCTTCATCACGTCCCGTTTCTTCCCTAAAAGCCCTCTTGACCGAATCTTCACTATAAAACGCGAGTTCCTATGATTGTACGTCCCACGATTTTCCACAACTCATTTTGAACCATTGTACCCTATTAACTCCAAATTTGTTTGCATTTTACGAATAATGCTAAATAGTTGTGGCGAGGGGGGGGGGGCAGTTACCCCTCCTACTTTTTGCTGGAAATATTAAATTTTTATTTCATTTTAGCTGCCTAAAACTAAGAGTTATTAAAAAGCGATAGTGTCCTAGAAAGTTACCAATTTTGTAGCTAAATTTTTAACTTTTGGTTGTCTGCACCTAAACTCCCTGGTATTTTTAGATGTCTATAAATCTTTTTCCCACCTACTTTTTCAACACAATCGCCACCACTGATGCTAAACTTTTGGACACAAGTGTATCTGACGACGTTAACAGTGAAATAAAGGTTCCTAGAACACGTGGCAAGGAAACAACCAGAGAAAATGTTCCTTCAAGCAATGCGGAAGAATATTTAAGATGAGTGATATTTATACCTGTAGCTTATCATTTTATTTACGAACTTGAGTTAAGGTTTTACCCAGACTTCTATGGGATTTTACCTCTGGAAGATCTTATAACCAGGGATGAGATTGGCAAAAAGACTGAAATCATACGCGAGCAAAAAATTTGTACCATAATTTATACGCGAAAGATGTTTTAAGAAATAAAACATCAGAACATGCAACATTATGAAAATGTTACACTATAATAATTAATAACTTAATTATTTATAATTCAGTACGCATAAATAAGAAAAAGAATATTAAATTTTTATTAAATAATTCACATTAAAAGTTAACTAACAAGTTTAAAACATCATCAGGAGCATCAGAAAATACAAAAATTATACATTAAAACATATTTACCACCTGTACATCACTGATATGCAACATTCACCCAACAGAAGTCTGAGAAGAATTATATTTAATAGTCTTTTGATAAAAGTTAGCTCAAAAAATAAATAAAAATAAAGACAAATAATTTCTTTTGCTTCATGCAGTTGTGTAAATTGTAGTTGCTCTTTATAAATTATAATGTATCATATACTGAATTGTGTTTTATTTCTATACATTTTTGCAAAAGTAACAGCACAATGATTTTGCACCTTATAAAGTGAGAGGGGCTCGAGAAATTGTACAGTTACAATGACAGATTCATTTAGCATTTATCGTTATTTGAAACATTTCCTTAATTGTTAAAGAAGTGGTTTTCTTTCGTTTTTTTTTTATTTGTGTGGCTTTTGTTGGTAACAGATCTCCATTAACACGCTTCATCCCTTATTTTGGAGGAGCCCTATCTTTGACAGATTTTTTTTCAATAAAGGATGTGTTTGCATCTTCTGCAAGTTTATTTTCAGTAGAGGCTAAAGTTCTTGCACAGTCTTCATTAGTATATCTCTGTTTAACTACTGGCATAGTTGTCGGGACTACATTATCTCTAGAATGCCTAGGTAAATCATCTGTTTTATTTTTTATTTTGAGAAGATTTTTTTTATGCCTTATTCTCTGCTTTTTTGCACACAGCTTTTTAACTGCCTTCTTTTTCTCATGTAGTTTATTTATTTGTTTTCGTACCATTTTTTTTTATTTCTTCATCTTGGTACGCCCTACAAGATGACGTTAAGTTTTTAACTAATTTTTTTTCAACATGTTCATGCAAAAAAAATCTTTTTTTTTGCAAAATATGCCACAGAGGTTTTGTTTTCTGCAAAAAGGTGGTACTTAATACTTTGAATGGCACTGGATGTTGGAATGTTCATCCTTGTAGAGCTTGTTGATATAACGTTGATTTGTCAGTAGAAGATGAATCAGCTAGGTTTCCTAGCCGGTGGAGTTAAGCTGCACGGTCGAGCATATTTTCCTAGAATTTTCTTTTCGAAAACGGAAGATAGGAAGGTTTCTTTTCTTTGCGTAAAAGCGGAATTTTCGGAAGAAAAAACAAATTTTTGTGAAAAAAAAACACCGGACCCCACCCCAAGAATTTTGAGAGAGAGATAAAAAAAAAAAAAAACGGAATTTCTCCAAAATAATAAAAAGCTGAAGAATCTCATCCCTATATACAATAAAAGAATGCAATCCAAAACGACAAAGATATTCATGCAGCTTTGAAGGGTTTTTTTTAAAGCTCGAAGTTTCAATTAAAATCGGAACTCTAAATATGAAGAGGAAAATGTGAAAGTGTGGTTAGGTTGACATATTTTGTAAAAAGTCGAGGAGTTTGGCCACGACTAACTGGCAATCTTGTGAAGAGGACAAAACGTTTTGAGTAATAAAAAAAAAATTAATGAAACTATTTTATTTTAGTTGACTACATAGCATTTTATTTTAAAGTTTAAAAGTACGAAAAATAGTTTTTCCACAGTATCCTTCACGGATTCCTAGATCCACCCCCTTGTATATATTTAATAAATTTAATTTAATGCATTAAAATTTAATCAATGAAATAATTTTAATAATCAAAATTCAATTAATTAAAATTTAAATAAAATATTAATTTTAAAATAATAATTACTTCAATTAAGTAATTTTTAAGATTTAAAAAGACGGAACTTTTTTCCACAGTATACCCCGCCCCCCCTAACGGATTCCTAGATCTGCCCTTGCAACCATCAGACGTTATACAATACGTCAATGATCTATTGTAAATTATCGTACTGCAGATCTCGTGTCTTTTTGATGCCCGACCATCTTCTGTTCGTTCCTTTCTTTCAGCGCATGGAAGCTTTTTTTAATGATGCGCAACACGGTATACTAGCAATACAACTCAAATAAACCTTTCAATTCCCGCTTTGGGAAAAACTGTTCATCTATTTGAATCCATTTACTGGTTTCTTCAAAAATATTTTTGATCCTGTTGTACTCCAAAAACTTTTTTTTTTCTGTTTACAGATGACTCGAAAACCGGCTGATAAAGTTTGTTTTGGAGTAATCAACGGCGATTCTATACACAACCCAACTCTTCCTGAATTTTCCATTGTGTATACTGCTAAAGTCACCGCAAATTCTGCATGCTCTCCAATGCATTTCTTGAACATTGAAATTCTGCGTATACACCAACAGTGTGAGCGTTCTGCAAAAAAAGTGGACGTTTTTATTGTTCTTTTTACGCTGGTTTGACGCATATTATTGAGCTGCTATCATCTCTATAGAGAGAGACTTTAATATAACCTTCTGCAGGATTCCTAGCCATGTCAGTATTCCAAGAAATGAACTTGCAGACTAGGCTGCGAAGTCAGTTACCGTACTTTTAATCATATGCTGTACTCTACTGTAACATCTCTGCTTATGCGAAACGATATATTCATGCGAAATGGCATAAAACGTGGGATCTGGAAAACAATAGTAAACTGAGTTCTCTCTCAGCCCTTTATAACCATATGGCCCTATTTATCCACCAAAGACAAGCAGCCGTCGCCTTTTGTCCTGTAATATGCAGGGTGAGTTAGTACCACACCAACAAACGCTGTGTAGGGGTAGGTAGCACAGAGACACGTTGGAATCGCATGGCATTGCAGGGTCGAAAATCTATTCATCGTGCGCATGGGAGAACTCCCTTTGTACACGAGCATGTGCACACCAAAAACGTTTCGATGTAAATGACTGGGCCATAATTATTGGGGACCACCTTATAGGCCTTTATCTCGTGCCTCCCCATCTGGTTTACCTGATCTTTCCACAACAAGTCCGAATATTCGTCCACAAATACCTACTATTTAAAAATATTTCACTTTTGATTCTAAATGAAATAGTTTTGAAATTTTAAATGAAAAAATTTAAAGATTAATAAAACTGATATTTATTATTTTCATATTTAAAAGAAATTAACACCTGGATGTGTTTTTGTAATATTTTAAACAACTGAATTCCAATAACAAGAAACCCTCTTTAATTTAGAATTGCTTCACAGAAATAAAGTCATCAGTGCAGAATGACAATGACAAACAAAGAAAATTCAGTGCATAATTTAAAATTATTAGAAGCATATTCTATTTTCATAAAGAACTTCCAATAGTTAGGGCCCAATCCACTTAAATGGTGGCAAAAATCATGCAGAAAAATTTCAAGACTTGCAAATTTAGCAAGGAAATATTTTTCAGCTCTATATAATGAATGTTTCTTTTTTGAAACTGGTAATATATATATATACGAAAGCAAATGGAATAGACTTTTTTCTGAATATGCTCAAAAAGTATTATTCTTGCAACCCAATTTCAAGCTTTACAATGATAAATGATATGTAACATTATTAAATACACTTGTGTGCCTACTATGCAACTTGACTTAAGTAACTGTTAGATGATTTTTTGACAATAAATGTACTGAAATTTCTGCAATAATCTTTGTTAAATATATTTAAAAGCACATCTAAAAAAAATTATCTTGAGAATTTTATTCGAGCATTAAGCAAAGACTAGAAAAAAGATGCCAACAGTATGCAGTGTTTTCCAGGTGGTCACCCTCCCGAGTACTGATCATACCCAATGTTGATAACAGCTGTGATTACAACAGAACTGGACGCTGACATATTTAACCTGCAAAAAATGTTTTATACATAGGTATTGTACAGTTGCAATGAAGAAATACCACAAGAAATAAATTTTGGTTAATATGCCATGAATATATCGGAAGATATTCGACATTTTGTGTTCTAAATAGAAAAAGGGTCGTCTCCACATTTAGATAGAGAAGTTCTCTGCTTGTGTTTAAATGCCGGTAGTAGTATTTTAAATTATTTCATACTCTAAATGTTGTTTTCAAAGCAATGATCTACATTTTACAATCGGTAAAACTTGATGCGTAAAAAAATAGTGTAATATTACACCACTTTAATTTATAAATATAAATATTTAAATTTTAAAAAATAAAGTGGTGTAATGACTATATTTAATAATGAAAACGTTTTCGAAATATATGACGCTCCCCTTCCACATTTTTTTTGAAAAAATCATCACATTTTTAAAATTTATTATTAAATACAAGGAAACGAAACGAAACAAAACAAAATATGTTGGTTTTAAGTTGAATTTTTAATTTTTTACAGGTGTAAAAGCATTTAGTTTTAATATTAGTTTACTATCCCGAGTTATCTCGGGCAAGTGAAAAAAAGTTAAATATTAGTCTTTGTACGATAGGTTTTGAAACAAGGGACAACACAAAGTGATACCTAACATTCTGTACACTGATATCTGGTCTCTTTTCTTACTGGTTTACCTCTGGAATCTCTTTTATGGGAGCATAGAGTACACTGTCTCGTTGGATTTAATTTTTTTTCAGTTGCAGGAATAACATCTGGAAAATGCCTTGAGGTTAACCTGACTAATCACTATCTGAAAAATCATCGCTTTCGCTATCTTGCATCATCGCTATTATTTTACTTTTTTTCAAAGCAACTATCCTTCTTTATACATTACTAATCCACAAGCCGACGTATACTATACAATACAGAAACATGTGACCAGTCCCGCCAAAAGAACTGCGAAACCAATAAAACTTGGCAAACTGCCAATGAAAGCTGAATATTTCCTTTCATTTTCTCCAGGCCGAGTAAAACAAATCGTACTGGCAAATTCTGCTTTGCCCGAGTTTTCTCAGGATAATAATTAACTGCAATATATACGAACCCGAGATAACTCAGGATAATCAGGCAAGCGGTTAAGTGCATTGTTTTACAGCAAAAATTGAAAATTTAATGTAACTTCAAAACTTCTCGTACGAATATGTTGAAATTTTGCATACGCTTATCAAATGGCCATCTGCTTCGATTACTGTTAACATTTATAAGTGTTGCTATTCAAAATAAATTTTATTATCAATTTTGATAAAATATTTCATGTACTCAAAATTATTTTAAAATAAAAAGTAAAAGTTTAAAATGTGCAGAATAATTCATAGTACTACATAAAAAAAGTTAGGCCAATAGTTATATTATTTCTCAAGATATCAATAAAAATTCAAAATTTTACTTTAACATTAGAAACTCAAAATTTCATTAGCTTATAATTCCGAAACCAAAAATGCGGGATGATAAAACTTGGTAATCCAGCATAAATTTTTATGTAGTTTCGAAACATTTTGAGAAAAATGTGCATTTCCATTGGGAATTTTTAAGTTAGTGCCATTATAAACATGTATATGACTCCTTATGGAAATTTTAAACATGAAACCTTTTACTAGACCTTATTTCCTGAAAATTGGTACCTTTTGTTTCAATACGTGATGAATGATGGCAAAATAATGCGGGATGGATCCTTTTTCCCCATGACTGTACCTACAAATAATGTTTTATTCATAGGTATTGTACCTAAAAATAATGCTATTTATTTAATAAAACGATTTCAACACATTTTTGATTCTCAACTAATTGAGTAGTAAAAAATCATAATTGTGCATCATATTTTTGATGACTTTTGATAAAATCAAAATGGTCACAAAAACAAAGAGCTTCTGGATTTCCCAAAAAGAATCAGGATAATTTTAAGCAATAGAAATTCAACATCAAAATCCAATTACTGCATGTAAAATTAGTTGAAATTCTCCAATGCAAAAGAACTGCATATTGTAGACAATTCTTATGAAGAAGAGATGCATGAAATTAAGATAAATTATTCCGACAACAATAATAAGTTTCGATACCAAAGTTTTAGTTATAGATATTTAGATAATCTTATGGGCAATATGGATAATTGGTTATTATGCATAATTACAGCCGTTATTATATATTATGACCAGACATGACACAGGCTTGGAACAAAAAAAGCTGAAATTCATAAATACGGAATCGTATCAAACATAAACACCGAGAAGTAAAATAAGTATGATTAATTGAACAATAAATGAATAAATTTATACAAAAAGTGCTTGGACTATTAAAAATATTGTAGAATTATTATTTAAAAGAAAATTAATGGGTGAAAAATGAATTACTTATAAAGTTTTGTTAAAATAAAAACTATGATAAAAATTATCTCACTAAAAAATATGACCATGTAAAAACTTTTTTGATTATACATAATTATTAAGACTTTTGTTTCTCATTTTTTGAGCTAACAGTTCTAGCTTTCTTTTATCCTTCATTTTCTAAATTTTGCTCTCTTTCTTTGATTGGGGGTTTTATTTATTTTTTATCATAGCTATTTTCTTACTATCAAGTTCCTCATAGTACCATTTGCCTGATGACCTTAAATTTTTGCACGTTACTATCAATAGCATCACGCAAAAAATCTTTTTTCTAAAATATTCAAAAGCAGACTGCTTTTTGCTCAGCATTTTGTATTTAACACTCTAAATTGAAGATTACGTTTCAATATGCATTCTTTCTGATGTTTTAATGATAAAATCTGATATTAATTTGAATGTGTACACAGCACACAGTTTTTGTTTGCGTGCTATTCATGTCTTTTGTGAGCGCAACCCCTCCCCTCTCCCAACGCATTACCAAAACTTTTAATGCAAATTTACATGGATCCCAAGAATAACAAAATTCGATACCGAAAACGCCGAAATCTGTGTTTCCGCACAAATGTGTCATGTCTGTGTTGATAAACGTTAAGGAACAAAAACTAACAAAAATGAAATCGAAATGACTAACAAAAATGAAGAAAATAATTTTAAAAAGACCGCAAAAATAAAAACGATATTTTTTTCTCACGAAATTTGGATCGAAAGAAATTCGTGGGTTGATTTGTTATCCAATCAGAAATCGGAATGAATTCTGATTAGATGGAACAAAAGACGATTGGCCGAAACGAGAAAGAAAAGAATACAACCTTCAGGCATTCCTCTCAATACTAAACTTTGATCCCACAGCGCCGACACATAACTCGGACGCTGAACAGCTTTGGGCAGGATTACGCAATATCTTATGAATTCGAAACTCTTTCGCTTTAGAGCTATACGCAAAATTTTCAAATGGCGTACAGTTTTTGTTTGCGTGAGCACCCCCTCCCAACACATTAACACAAATGTTAATGCAGATTTGCATCGATCCCAAGAATGATAAAATTCGATGAGGAAAAAGCGGAAATCCGTATTTCCGCGGAAATGTGTCATGCCTGTATGACTGATTATTATGTATAACTACAGTGATGATTACAGATAATAACCAGCTAAATATCCAGTATTTATATATAACAAGCAATTACCCACATTAACTGTAACATATATATATATAAGGCACTGACTCGAAGATAGTCTAGGAATAAACTTGTAATATTTTTAATCGTCTTAGAAAAGTATGTAATAAATATATGAATGTTCCATTTAACCCAATAGATGTTACGAATTTCTATATAAAAGAGGTTTTGCAAGCCAGAGAAACCAAGTATAAACAGATTCAAAAGAACAGCCACTGCTTAACTTAGCTCACAGCTCTAAGACAAAACAATGTAGCCATGAAATTGAAACTTCTAGATCATTCCAAATCAATGGAATATAAGACTTTTGCTACTCTTGAAATATGCTAAAATGAAACAAAACAAAAGTCAAATTTGACATATTACATATAAATTAAATTGATTCAATTTCTTCTCTTGCAAGGCATTCCATATGCTATATAAAATGTATTACAATTTCTTAAAATCATCTTTCATTAACATCTTCAAGCTGGCTCTGAAATTTGCTCTTTTCAAGTGTGATTCGCAGGTGGGTCATGCTGGCATGAATGTGTTAAACGAAATTTGTTTTGTTAGTGGTTGCAATATAAAATAATTACTTTCAATCATGTAGATAATTTATTCTTGCATCTGACAATCTTCAAAGGAAAAAAAAAAAATCAACACTTTACTTTCTCCACTATTTTCAAATTCAAAATTACTTAACTTAGAAAGTGATAGTATAATTCAAAAGTAATTATAAAAATTTATTTAAAACCCTTAAATATTATTAAAAATAATTTAAATAATGGAGACTCCTCTTCATCCTGGTTCTAGATTCAAAATTGTTAAAAACAAAGTAAATCATGACTTTGTTTCACAAAATAAACAATGTTATAAAGTTTAAAAATTGACATGCTATCCACTAACAATCTACAACAGATATAAGAAAAAGAATATGTCTTTTGCATAAAAAAATGATGCATATTAAACAAAAAAATTAAGAAAAGTAAGGTTGCAAAACATTTAAATTTTCAGTTCTCTAATTTGCTGCATTTCCATTCTTAATTATTTCATATACTTGGCTATGTATTACGTTTGCATTTCACGTTGAAGAAAAATGTAATGAAAGATCTTTGTTCTTTGCAAATAGTAAAGCTATAAAAAAAAATCTTAAGAAATACTTTTTTTCTGCATCTCTAGGACTACTGAATATACAGATTATTTTAATACATCTTTGCAGTCATCTGTATAGAAAAATATATGAACTATTCTTGAATATGCAGTTGGATTCTAATTTCGCTTTTTATCTGGGTTTTGAATCTAATTTCTTAATGCTTATTAAGTTATCACTCATCTGTCTCTACCATGATAATATTGCATGATTCCACACCACTTTGCTGTATAAAGATCTTAGGAAAACTTTATGGAATATAATATTTTTCAAAAAAGATCCAATTTTGTACGTAATGAACTGCCCCTCCCTTTATCTCTGTTTCTAGTACATCAACAACAGATGGCTTATAACTTGTTTTGAGATTCTTGTGCATCTTGGTATTGCTCAATATTGAATTATCAACCTGCTACAGATGGTCATTACAATAATGGAAATAGCTAATCGATATCTATGGTGAACATTAAGGGGTTTAGTACTGATGGACACATGAATATACGGTATATATTATTCCACCATCAGCTACCGGTTAAAAAACTGTGGCCATTGCGGTTTTTTACAGTGCAAGATGACAGACATCACATATTTTCAGCAAAACCAAATTGTTCACAGTCATCTGTGACAATGACATCTAACATAGTGGAGACTCTAAACCCAATGGATTAGTTAGATGACCATGACCCACGTCCACCAACACAGTAGGTGTTTCTAAAGCTACAAGATTGAAAGCATAAACTTATACAATATACAAGGGAAAAACAATCTCTGCCAAGTACAATGAGGAAAGAAAGGCAAAGATGAGAGATCCGATGATGAAGCAAACAGTGACATCCACAAAGGATAACATCCAAAATGACCACAGAACTAACTCAACCAGCATTTATAGATTCATGTATTACAGTTTGAAGGGAACAGTGCAGACAACAAATCTATGGCAGAGTAGCAATTTCTAACCCGAGTTCGGAATGATTTCAAGGCAAAATGCTATTTCAAATGTTGTCATGATCATAATGCCAAGTCAAAGACTGCATGGAATTGTTGTTCACATAGGACCTCCCAATAGGATGCATGGAAAATGCCTACATAAGTATATCTTTACTGATTTTGTCCAACTGTGAAGCACGAAGGCAACTTTGACATGATCAGAGCAACTATCAAATGGTTTTTTTATAGGCCCTTTGGTCACACTAGCAGAGTGAATAACTGAGAATGACTATGTGGACATTTAGCCAAGATTGTATACTTGTTTCCTTCAGAAGATGTCATTTTCTACAATAACATTCCAATTCAAACAGCTAGATCTATCCAGACAAGGTTTGAAGAGTATGAAGATAAGTCAGACATCTTCACTACTTATCCCACACCTTGGGGTCTCAATATTACTAAGCCACTGTGGACCATTTTAGAGAATGTAGTATATAATATGTACAGGCACAATCTCTATGGGATCCTTCATAATTTCTCCATGAGGAATGGCAGGATGTTCCTTGTTGTATGGTAAACACCATACAACATTTATTCAGTTTAATTTCTGGATGTATTCAGGTTGTTTCAAATACCAAAGGCAATCCTATCTTTTATTATTAAAACTTTTTGCATTTCATGGTATTTTCATTATTCTGATAACTACCTATATTTCTAGTTTAACTATATTTCTTATCCAATTTGGAAGTTTAAAGAACAAAACCTACAACTTCTTTACATGAAAACATTTTCAAAATATTCACAGATAAATCTAAGTTCACATTCTTTTAAAAATATGGATAAACAAACTAAAATTTAAGCTAACAACAAAGTAAAGTCAACACAATTCTATACTTCCTTAGTTCTTTTATTCATAAATTTTTTTATAAATAAAAGAGTAAAATCAAACATATGACAAGGTAACAAATGAAATGCTATACACTTTGATTAATTCTTCATAGAGCCAATGTGGTTTCTTATTCTTCACATTCAGCATTCAAATACATTTGTACATTTTCTTAAAAATCTCCCAATAAATATTTTTTTAAATTACAATGATTTGAAACCACATAAAAAAATAGGGTTTATCCATTTTAAGAGCTCATTACTCAGAGCTGAAACATTTCAATAAAAACTATTGGCTATCTAGGGAGTTAAAACTGTAATGGAATAAAAGATCATAAGTTATTAAAATTAACCGAAATGAGTATATACAATGATCATATCTCAAAAATGAAAATTATCATAAAATGAATTCATAACCCATATTATATACATTTCATAAGCACCTTTACTAATGGATTACATCATGTTAATATATAAAATGCAGGATCAAAATACAAATAGAATGCTTCATGAACTCAAAGAGTAATGATGATCTTGGATCCCAGCATCCTTGACAACTAAAATAGCAAAATAAGCATTTTACATTCCAAAGAACCATAAGAGTATTCCAAAGCATAACACTATATTTTTTTTTTTTAACAGAATGATTTAAAAGACAGCATATTATGCTTGACAATATGTAACAGATAACTAGATAAGTTTATAATGACAACTAAACACATTATTTGCAAAAATATTTTAAGTTTGACAAAATTTAGAATGATTGCGAAACATAAATCCAAATTTCAAACTATGATCTTAGCTAATTTTTTGTTAGTGAAATACAATGAGAGGGCGAGATCTCATTTGTCTCAAATTTCAAAGGTATATAGAGTTATATGATCCTAGGAATATAAACATCCATAAATTGTTAAGAGAATATCAGTGAATCAAGATTTAGTCTTTCTGTTTTCACAGTCATATCCAACATGCACTCAAATGACTGTTCATATAAATGTAACTGATCAATATGTTTGATAAGTTCACTAAATCTGAATTTAATTCAAAAATATATTCTTAAAACATATTAAAAATATCCTACTGTTTTTTAATTAAACTGTTGAAGAAAAATGTTTTTACACATAATGAGAGAGAGAAAAGCTCAAAATATTATTTGAAACAAAATGAAATCAGTAAATATTCAAACTGTTAATGATCTTCCTAAGATAGACCTTTGAATTTATAATTCATATTTTTGCAGCTAATTACTCAGCTCAATCTGACACTTGATCCTTAAACAATACTGATGTCTGCTTTAAATATCTTGAATATTATCTGTTCAACCTGAATCGTGAAATACTAAATTTAAGTAATTTCATAATGACATATCTTCACAGAGTAAAAGTTGTCGCTATATAATGTGACTATTTTGAAAGTTTTTAATAACCCTTTCTCTAGGGCAGTTCGCTCTGCTGCAAAGCCGCCACTCAATGGACCCTGTGCCTGGACAGTCTTTGGCATTTTGGTTTACATCTTACACCTGAGCAACACTACCTTGACATGTTCTTGAAAGTAAAACAATATATTTATAATTTCTACATAAACAATAATTATTATATTAAAACATAATTAATATATATTATATAATACTATCTGATATGCTCGGAATTACTCAGGATAAAAATATTTTCAAGTCCAAGTACTTATAACACTTTCAATTTACTAAAAGTGTTTTTTGCGGAAGCGTCATTAGTTGATTTTTGTTAATCAACTGAACATTTGGACCAGCAGTGAAACAGCCTTCTTTTTCTCTCCTTAGTTTGAACCACCTGGCAAGAATCTCGTAGTCTTTCGTGGGTCATTCCATGTCATATCAACCAGTCACTCAACCTGACCATTTTCAATTTTTATGAAAATTTCAGGGATCATTCTCTCCAATGATATAAATGAGAATATATTTTTAGATTTTTTTTATCTTATTGGGTTTTAGTGTAATTAATTTTTAAATTTTGGGAAAATAGTCATTTTTTGGCATGCATTAACTTTTTAAATCTTGAATTATTTAACTTCTATTAGGCCTAGAGAGATGTTTGACCCCTTATTTTAAAGGGAATTTCATAAGGTTTAATATGACATGCTACTTGAGCATGCTTAGTGAAAAAAATTTCCTTGAATTAAAAAGAAGAAAAAAAATTAAGATAGTGTTTTTTAAAAATTTCGAAACAAATATATTTTTTTGCAGTATTATAAGCTTTAAATCCTGAAATTTACGGAGTGGGATCTCAATGGGACCAGGAGATATGACAAAAATAAGTTGATAAAAAAATAATGATTTTTTTTTTTAAAGTTAGTGCTTTTTAAAGATTTTTCAAAAAAAATATATCCTGAAATTTTTAGAGTGGGATCTTAATGGGATCAGTAGTTAACATAAAAAAGAAGTGTTTTAAATACCTGTTAGGGCTACCTTTAACTTTTGTTATGTAAAAAAGGCATAGGATATAGAGTAACCAATTTACATTAGGGCATATTACAGATAATTTATTAATCTTGCATAAAAATTAAAAATAGCATATATCTATGCGAGTAAACTACCTGCTTATCACAGGCAGGCCCGGCCTTAGCAAGTGCGGGGCCCAATTGGAAACAATTTTTGATAGCCCCGAATCCCAGCCAACTTGCATCAAAGCCGGTAGGTCATTAGCATTTAAAATAAACTTAATTAAAAAAATAATTTCAATTAATTAATTAAATTAAAATAATTTTTAACACATCTTTGAGTAATACTAAAAAGAATAATTTTTTAGTTTAATTATTATCTACTTTTAATTATGTTATACATATTATGGAATTATTTTTTGAATGGAACACTTCTATTATTATGGGATACTTTTAAACTTCATACTACAGTAGGACCCCGCTAATCCGGACGAATTCAGGCACATGGAAGTCTGGATTAGCGGGATTTCCGGATTAGTGAGGGTTTTAAAAAATAACATAAAACACTTTTTTCAAAAATTGCATGTATAGTTACTATGGTATATTTGTAACATTGTATGGATAAATTAAATGAACATGATAAGAATGAACGTGATATGTACATACATAATTACTATATATGTAAGTGAATGAACATAATCAGTGTCCAAAAAGTCAGTGATTTTTTTTGGGGGGGGGGGGGGCCGGCCGTTCCAATTTTTAATTCAAATGTGTGGTCTCTTAAACGTCTGAGGAGCATATTTTCGTGTGCTTCAAAATTTTGCTCTTCAGCCCACTGTAATGAAGTGTTGAGTGCCGCCACAACCTCAGAATGAGAAATTTTGACGGGGTTTACAGGGGTGATGTCGTCATCATCATCTTCTGCTGTTACCGTCCTGATAATTTCGTGATCTGTTAAAATTTCATTTCGAACCAAACGGTCGTCAGTATCAGCAGCCCACTGGAGAGTTTCAATATTAGACATCGGGTTCGTGTTTTGTAATTGGTTAATGAGTGATGCAAGCTGAATTTCTTCAACTTCAGAATCAATAAAATTGGGAAGCAAATTTTTCTACCAGTTGTTGATCAGCAATATAGACATAGATGCCCAACAATTAGCAAGACTGAACACGACATCTTTTAAATTTACATTTTTCAGCGTTTTTTCCAAGTTTTCATTATGCACAGGATCATTGAGAATGTTTGTAAGAAGCAACTTGCGATACCCCATCTTTATGTTTTGAATAACATTCTGATCCATTGGTTGGATCAGCGCCGTCGTGTTAGAGGGTAGAAACATTGCGGAAATTTCACCGGCATCAGTACACAGCTCTTCTGCGGAAGGATGGCCAGGACAATTATTCAAAAAAAAAAAAAAAAACGGGTCTCTCTCGATACGCCGGCAGTTGACTGCCCATTGTTGGGGGTTTGCATCATTCTCCATGGACCGTCCGGATTATCGGGGTTCTATTGTAATTATTATTAAACATATTAAGGAATCTTAAAATCAATTTTCCTCAAATTCAGAACTAGGTGGCACCCTTCATATGGAATCAAATTTTAATTAAATTAATAGATCATTTCATAATTCTGAAAATATTAGAAAAATTAAGCTGGTTTGTTCAGACTATCAAGTAAAATAATTAAAAAGAAGGGCCGCAGATTTTTTGCAGTAGCTAAAAAATTTAGTTATTAATTTAAATAAGCTCAGCAGAGATTATATTAAAATAATTACATTAAGATATGAATCAATGGAAGGAAAACAACGAAATTTTAAAGTACTAATTTGTACTCACCCCACAAAACTGGTTCAAATAAAATAAAAATTCTCTTATATACGTCGCTTTTTATGATTTCAACGAGCTTTCATTCCGACTTCGAAGAAAGTCGAACAACGCGTTTGGGCGTGACTGGATAACAAACGAATTTACAGATAAACGCAATGTTGAAAACTCAATTTAAAACAGAGTTCGCTTGGTTCAGTCAAGAAAAGCGCATTTATGAGTATGTGACTGTCTTTTTGCGTTCCAGAAGACACACCGCTGAGCCTAGACTTACCAAATTTGGTACAAATACACTATGAAGGATGGGAATGTGCGCCTCAGAGAGCTTTTTTAAAATCTTAATTATTTAAAAATTAAGCAAAAATATGGTATGTTTCAACGTTAAATGCAAAAAATATTATGACACTAAAATCTTTTGTACACTGTCTTGAATTCAAAAATATATCTTTCAAATCTAATTTACAAGTTTATTTGTCGTACAATTTTTCTTCTTAAATTAAAAAAAAATTGTGCTTAATTTTCAACAATAGTTTGCAATGTTGTAATGAAAGTCGAATCAATTTCATTGATTCATCAAATCTTTAAATCTAATGTTTCTCTTGCGTTAAAAAACAAGATATAAAATTTATTTTGTTTTGATTATAGTAATGTAACACCTTCATTTGTTATAATAGAATACAGTCCATTTTCCTTGCTCTGCTAGTTTTTTAAAAAAAATTTAATTTCTTGTTATTTCAACTAAATTTACTTTTTGGATAGATTTACTTAATTATTTTGATAAATTTAAATTTTAGCTATGAACTTAAACCTATTTTTTTTACTTAAGGCAGGATAATCCTCTCTGGAAATTATGACATTTGTTTATTTCTTATAATTAAGTTAAACAATCACGTTATAATTAGTTAAATGATGTGTAATAATTGTAATTTCAATCTGAACAAACCATCTGTTGCATGATCAAAATGAAAATTAATCTTCATTCAATTTCATGATTTTAAAGAGCGAACCTAATACTATTTTAATTTAATGTAAAGATCTAAATCTTTAATTTGATAAGATGCAAAACACACTGCCTCAAAATTTAGTTTCAAGTATTGATACATTTCCTGTTTTTCTTTTCTTTGTATTACTAATTCATTCTTTTGAAACAATTAATACTTTCAGCTTACCAAAAATTAAATAATTTGACGCATTTAAAGTAAGTTGGCATAATTAATAAACAGTTAATAAAATGGGCGAATCATTCGGTCGATGAATACAGCTAGTATTTAATACGACAAAAGCAATTTAAAAATAAAGGAACCCAAATAATAAATTAATCTGAGCTCACCTTTTAAAAGTACGAAAATGTGTAAGAATTCCTTATTCCTTTGTGCGTCCTGTTTCTCTCGGGTGACTGAAAACAGAAATGTTACAATTTCCTCTCAATTATTTGCAACTAAAGAAGTGGGCGGTGTCCAAAAAGGGTGATAGCTCATTCCCCCCCGAAACACATAACATCCCTTTTCCTTCGTGCCTTTAGACTTCAAATTGCATTATCTCTTTACCTCCCTTGACAGGGCTGTTCGAAGAAGACAGTAGTAAAATGAGCTGCAGAAAAAGAAAGAAAAGAAAAAATATGTCATTGTGCCCTCTCTAGCAAGAATCCCATACTTCTTGCAAATAGAGATTCTCCGGACATGCTGGGAGCCTGCGTTAACAATAAAATGTCTGTAATACTAGCGATTTTGTGCAAGAATTCCTCACTTTCCAGGGCCCCTCCGGTAGTATAATGTCTCATTCCTACTCCAACGAAATACGCAGAGTTCTCGACCACCCCCTTTTCTCTAGTATTTATGATAGCTGTGTTGTTGACTTGTGAGTACTGTAAAAAAATTGGACCACACTGTTCTGCAAGTAGATTTCAAAGGACGAAATAAATCCTAAGAATAATATTCTGAAATTTAAACGATACTTGATTTTAATTAGAATATGTTCGTGTACAATGTAATTGTGAATCAAATGAAAGCACAAAATTAAATTACCCAAAAAATGCCAGAAAAAATTCCACGGGCCCCCTAAAGTTACGAGATCCATAGGCAGTTGCCTATATTGGCTATTTGATAATCCGGCTTGTATATAAGGAGTTTTTGGGCAACGAATATTATGATAAACTGAAACAAAAAAACATTATTACGAAACTGAGATAACGGATCATTCAAGAATAATCGTTTCAGTAGTTTGATTATAAAAAATACAAAATTATAATTGACAATGGATTTCAGACAAAACGGTTAACAATTTACAAAACTTTTTCTGTCAATCAATCTCAATATTATTTATTATAATAATAGTTACACTTCATAAAATTTAGCAAAATTAATTAATTAAATTTAAATAAATTAAAATAAAAACATATTTTGCATTAAATAGTTATATTAAATATTATTTATTTATAGGATCGAATTTTTAAATTATAAAACAACATGACATAAAACTACAAGAAAGTTATTAGAAAAAATCACGAAGACGAAGGTTTCAGAAACTACCTTCCCTTTTTTTTTTTTTTCCTGCTAATTCTTTCAAAATATCTCTAGCTATATTTATAATTGCAGTATAAAGCATACAGTTCGAGACTACAACAAATTTAAGATCAGCTAATTAAGCTTTCACTTGCAAAATTTAAATAAACATAATTAAAAACATTATTTATTTCTGATTAAGGTTATAATTAAAGTAGTAGTAATTTATTCTACGAAAATGAACTTTTCTTCAGCAAGCAAATTACTTGAAATTTTTATAAAGCACTCATCTTAAAGGACTGACTGCAATAGAAAGAAATATGCAATGGTTTCAAAAATGGCATGTTTTATAAAAAAAAATGATAACCAGATTTAAATCAACATTTTCATCATTATTTTAATGATTGTGTAGAAAGGAGATAAATCTTTTTATCTCAGGCAATCAAAATAAATTAATTATTCAGACAATCAAGATAAGAGACAAAAAAATCTTCTCGATGTTCAAAAAAATTGCTTGTAAATTCAACTCAAACTGAATTTCCAGTAATTATTATTATGTCTACGACATTCAAATGGAAGTATATACTCTTATTTCGCATCTGAACATTTGAAAAAACTTATTTCATTTTATCGTGGACATCCGCTAGCAATTTATATTTGCAAAACTTTCTTGGATCTATTAAAGCAAATCATGTTTTTGTAATGAAACAGAAACATGTTTTTAGAAATAATTTGTTAAAAACAATAATTAATTGATTTTAATTTGAATAAATTCGATTGCATTCTTTGTAGCACGCTAGCGCGGGGCCCTATTTGGAGAAATCGGTCCAATCGGCTTAAGGCCGGCCCTGATCACAGGTGTTCTGGCATTCTACGGAAAGCCTGTAGAGACTTGTCTAGTTCATGTTCTTACAGCAGTGTGACTCATGCCTAGTCTAGCTCAACTTTTGCTTAGTTTCATCTAAGATCTCAGTGAGTAAACGATTAGTTGGGAGCAGTATTACTTAAAATTTTCACTTAAAAGTACGACTTTTTTTTTTGAAAGTGAAAGAATATTCCGTGTTTACTAAGTAATTAAAACATTTTTTACATCTTTGTTCTGAACAACTGACTCTCTCCAGTTCAGAAGCACAGTCAGTTCTATTTAGTTTTATAGCCCTATTATTATGCGATATTTACTTATTATGTTTAAAATGACAATTGAATGAAGACAAATTGACTTTTTTTATTATTAATTCTTAACTTTGCTCTATTAATTTAGCTTTGTGACAACATGGATGAACCAAGTACATCAAAACATTTTTTGGTATATTGTTGTAACCCATTTAAGAAACCTGGTCATGATTATCACAAGAAAAATTTGAGAACTGTGAATGAAAATCTTTTGAGACATAATGCCAATTTACATGTAGGTGACAAGTTATGTGATGGGTGTCATAAAGCTACACTAAAGCTTCCAGTGATTTTAACTTAGCAAGAAGGTTGGTATTCAGACAGCTCAAAATCACAAGATGATTTGAATGTTCCTGAAGTACCATTAACTCCAGAGAAAATAGAGGCAGTTGAAACTTTGAACAAAAGTCTAACTGCTATCGAAGAAACGCCTATTAAAAGAAAACGTTTAACTGAAAAACATTACCCAGAAACAAAAATTAAAAAGGTGATGGAAGCTTTTTGAATAAAAATACTAAATTTAAGCCCCAGTACCTCTGAACCTGACACTGTAAAAAATTATGACAATGAAATTATTAACCAATTGAAAGAAAAATTCAATGATACTATAGAGAAAAGTGTTAGAATGCAGATTTTAACTACGCTTCCCAAAAGCTGGACTTTGAAATTGAAGTGTCTAATTTTACTGCTAGAAAGGCAAAAAAGAAAGAAAAAAATGTTAAATGAAAATGGTATAATGTCGTGTCCACACCCTGGGAGAGCATTTGACCCTGCAACTGCAGACCTAGTCAAAGAATTCTATCAAAATGATGAAATTAGTCGTCAAATGCCTGGTAAAAAAGACTTTGTTTCAGTAAAAAAAGATGGCAAACGTGCACATGTTCAAAAGCATTTAATTCTCAGCATTTTAAGAGAATCATATGTACTTTTTAAGGAGCATTACCCTGATAAGAGAATTGGATTTTCTAAATTTTGTCAGCTTCGACACAAGTATTGTATTATTCTTGGATCCAGTGGGACGCATTCTGTGTGTGTTAGCACAATACATCAGAATGCCAAATTAATGATGGCTCAGTGTAAAATACCAGAATTGGCAAATGGTGAGCTGCCAATTAAAACATACAAAGATGTGACAAGCAGCATAATTTGTAAAACCCCAACATCAAAATGTTATTTCACAAGTAGTGTTAATTGCCCAGGAAATGACGATTTGAAAGCTCGATTTGAGGAAGCCTTTGAACTTAATAGCATTGAGCATATGAGTTTCAAACAGAAGTGTGTCCTGGAAACTATCATAAAATCCACAGAAGAGTTTTTGGATAATTTACTTTAGTTTGCCGAAACTTTTAAGACATTCTTTCATTGTTACACAACAGTCTTCCTATTTGCAACACTTAAAAGAAAATTTACTTCAAATTCAATGCATTGTACTTTGTGATTTTGCTGAAAATTATGCATTTATACTTCAAGATTCTGCACAAGGCTTTCATTGGAACAATGCTCAAGCAACAATACATCCATTTGTGATTTACTATGTTGATGAAGAAACCAAAAAGTTGGTGCACGATACAGTGGCTGTTCATTTGCTTCAGTGTCTCATGATTGACTTCCTTAAACAGAACTTGTCCTATAAACCTGAGAAATTGAATTATTTTTCTGATGGAGCAGCATCACAATAAAAAAATAAATAAAATTTTCTCAATCTTTGTAAACATGAGAAAGATTTTGGAATCAAGGCAGAATGGAATTTCTTCGCATCGTCACATGGAAAAAATGCATGTGATGGTGTTGGAGGTTACTGTTAAATGATTACTGGCATTGGCCAGTTTACAAATGGTCTACAACGATCAAATTATGACTCCTCACCAACTTTATGATAGGGCTAAAAAAAATATTGCAAACATCAATTTTTTTGTATTCCACTACAGATGAATACGAGGCAGAGGAAAAGATCTTGAAGAGCAGGTTTGAAGCAGCAACAATAATAAAGGGCACTCAGCAATTTCACAGTTACAGTCCTGTGAATGAGACTAGAGTTTTAGTCAAAACCTACTCATTTTCATAGGAATCAACTACAAAAATAGTTTTATCTGATGATAGCGGTGATGATCTGGACATTAATGACATTGTTACATGCCAATACTTAGATAAGTGGTGGTTAGGTTGTGTGTTAGAAGTAGAAGAAGTAAAAATAAGATTTTTAGAACCACATGGCCCTTCTCCATCATTCAAATATCCTCAATTTACTGATATACTAGTTGTGCATAAAAAGGAGGTTTTAACAAAAGTTGATCCTACAACAGCCACAGGAAGAGTTCATCGACTTACAGACTCGGAAACAAATAAGGCAAACAAGAAATTATCTGTTAAATTAAAGAAGAATTAAGAGGTTACTATTTTGGCATAACTGTGACTCTGAACGTAAAAAAAAACTTTTATTAATTTTACCAGGCAAAACATTTAACCTTTTGAACCTATCTGTTTTCTATTGATTATGTTATAGTATGATGTATATAAAGATTTTAAAATTAAATCTATGTTGTTGTGTAATTATACTAAAATCAGAATTGTAATACATTATTAGTTATGACAAAATTAAGTTTATTACCTATATCTACTGGTCCCATTGAGATCCCACTCTGTAAATTTCAGGATATAAAGCTTATAACACTGCAAAAAAAAAAATTTTTTTTCAAAATTTTTTAATAACACCATCTTAAAAATTTTTTTTTTTTTTGAAAATAAAAAATTTTCACAAAGCATATTTAAGTAGCATATCATATTAAACATCTCTCTAGGCCGAATAGAAGTTAAGTAATTCAAAATTTAGAAAGTTAATGCATGCAAAAAAAATGACTATTTTTCAAAAATTTAAAAATTAATTATACCAAAACACAATAAGATAAAAAAAATTATATTTTCCATTTTTATCATTAACCACTTAACTGAATAGTTTTCTTTGCTATCTAATAAGATGACCTCTACTGTTTTGGAAAGGGGCTGTCGTTTTCATTCATCTACGAAGGCATAGGATACTTAAGATGTTTATGGATCCTACATATTTTTTGTGTCAAATTATAAAGATAATTAATGATTCAATTTTAGTTTATAAGACTAAAATTTCGATAATTCGATGTACGAGTATTCTTGGGCTGTTAAGTTAAACGGTTAAGGAGAATGATCTCATAAAGTTTCATTGAGATCTGAAATGGTCAGGTTGAATTTTGAAATTTTTTGGTTGATTTGGCATGGAATGACTCTCGTACTCCATTTTCCCCTCCCCATCATTGCTATGGCAACAGCAGAAACTCTTTCAAATTTTGTATTTTTTGCCATTATCCAGAGTACAATTCTCTTCTCTTTACTGTTCTTGTCACCGACCGGAAAAAAACCGCATAGTGTTCTTTCGTTTTCTCCTTAGGCCCTCTCCCTCTGGTAGAAAGTGGGCTCAACAATCTTCAAGGATTTCACGCACTCATTATGATCATTAAAAATGCGTAAAATTAAATGAAACATCGTGGAAATAGAGTAATTAGCATCATTGTGTTGTGGTGCAAACAAAACAAACAAACAGAAAGAGGTATATGCTACGAAATAAAAGCTAAATAAAATTTCTGCCTTTCTGTTAACATTCAAAGAAAACAATATCTTTATCATAACTTTCACAATGGCAAAAATACCGGAATGAAGGATTTCATAAATGATCAATGGTTTGAATTTAATTACAATAACAGAAAGCATTGTTACAAATTGTGTAAATAATAAATTTGAAATGTTTATTAAATTAAGAAAAAGGACACATAACATATAATTTGAAATCATTAAAAAGATTTTCTGCTCTTTAAGATGGTATGTAAATAATCTACTTGCAATATATTTTTCTGAAATTATTGGCAAAAAACTGAGGTAAAACGTTGAAAATTGGCTTAATTTTCATTAGTTAATTAAATATCTTAGGAAGTAATTTTTTTGAAAGTTTGAAAGAGTACAATTAATCTAAGAACGGACCCCAGAATGGCATGTGCAAATTTCATGTCAAGACTATTCACCGTTTAGGAGGAGTTCTCGGGACAGATAGACCGTCAGAACATCTTTTTTTCCCCTCACTTTTTCCTTTTCCTACGATAGGACTAAGTAGCCCTGAAGGCTTAGCGCACACTCATTAGGATCAGTTAAAAATTTGTGAAAGTTAAATAAAACACTGAGAGAATAATTCACTAACGTCATTGGATCACTATTGAACTGTGTTAAAAGCTGTAAATGCTACGACAACAGGGAACTGGAAGGCAAAAGTCTACTTTGTTGTTTATGCTCAAAGAAAGCAATATTTTCTTATATTAGCTTTAACACTGGCAAAAGCCCGCACGCGAAATAGTAATTTGGCTTGAATTTATTTCTATAACAATAAAAAGTATTGTTAGAAATAGCATTAAAAATATATTTATAAACCTTAATAACAATCAGAGAAAACACTTCATCGAAATGGAATTAATATCATTAAAAAGACCATTTTCTGCTCTTTAAAATGGCATAAAAATAATTGTTGTCTAATAAATATTTCAGAAGTTATTGGCCAAAAACGTCTAAGCATTAGGTTTCAAAGCAAGTAATTTTCATTATTTAATTAAATATCTTAAGAATTAATGGTTGAAATCTACAAGTTGGAACACACTCTTCGTAAAAAGGCGCCATCGTGCCAAGACGCCAACGCAAGATGGTAAACAAACGTGCATCGGTCACAGTTAAAAGTTAATCGTTTAATCTTTTTTCGAACCCATTGCGTTTGTGGTTTGTCGTTGCACTATCTCCCGTTTAAAATGTAGAATTTCAACAAAACTACTAGCTTTCCTAGCTCATTGAATGTACGGAATCTGTTACTTTTAATTATTCTAATGAAGCAGAAAAAATAGCGCTCGCGATGCATGCGGCATCTGAAGTAGGCACCGGGCAAAATTTTTTAACTTAAAAAAACATCAGCGGCTTCGCTTTAAGCAAAGTGGGATCCTAGTAGCTTCGCTAGCTTAGTGAATGTACGGAATCAGCTTCTTTTAACTACTCTAATTTAGCAGCAGAACATTTGCCCTTAGTAGCGTTCAAAACAAGTACAACTTCAAAAATTCCATGCAAACGATTTTTATTACAAGACAAAGAAAAAATCTCTCAATTATGTGATCGGAAAAATATATCATCACTAAATAAACCTTCTATTCGTCATTTTCTTCAAAAGTTCTATTTGTCATTTATTTACTAATTGAAATCATACTAATTAAAATACATTTTATTATTTAATAAATAATTTAAGTTATTTAAAAATCCGCGTAGTATGTAAACAACTCAAATCACGCAAAACGCTTGCCATGACGTAAGCAATCTAGCCGATGGGTTGCCAATGGAACTAATCCGCTCGATTCCTCAGGTTACCATTTTGGCGATGAAAGCGGTGTGTTCCAACTTGTAGATACCAACCAATGACAATTGTAAAATAATAATCATGAAGTCCGCAGGTTGACATTTCTAATGCTATGAATTTACCCTGCACACAAAATGCATTCCTGCATTTCTTACAATTGTCTTTACTCAAAATATAATAAATAAGTACAACTTCCAATGCATGGTAACTTTGTTTATACCATATGATTTTCAAGAATCCACAATTGAATCCATACTTCTATCAAAACTTTCTTAAATGATCTATTTGCACCAATATAATGTCGTGTTGAAGATTTTGTATTTATCTTACATTTTATATATATATTATTCATAATTAAGGAAAGCCTGACTTCTGAAGTCAAGCAATAATCGCGTTGTGTTTGTTTTATAACCCAGTGTTCAACCAGGCCATGCCTTAAGGAAGCTCTGTCAGCACGAGGAATATCATTCAATTTCAAGAGATACATAAATCAGACATTTGCAAGATTTACTTCAATCAGATTTTTTTAAGAGTCACATCATTCAGGCATTTACTTTGGATTAGCAATCTTTATTTTATGGTATTGTGAGAATTATAAAAGAAATTTATGTAACATAATTTAACAGCATAATTTCAGCCATTTGCTGAAAAAAAAAA